>JAEAOA010002337.1:1947500-2080000 GCA_016746295.1 Potamilus streckersoni | reverse complement strand
TCTAATCTGTTAGAAACATTTTTAAATGTTTGTTTGCATGCTGATTGTTATATGTTTGAACAGTTTATGAAGTAAATTCTACTAGTTTATATGCAATTAGTGTAATCAAGTAGAGTAATTTTTGTATTTTGTAAATTTTTTATTGGAGCTTTTAAAATATGTATTTTCTGAAATATGTGTACCTTGAGATCATTGAGATAATATTTTAAAAATTAGATAACAAACTTTCCTCCAATAACAAGAGCATACATCCCAGTTTTTAAAAGTCCACTATGTGGACAAAATATATATTTATTGCTGTCAATGCAGTGTCTGTACCAAAATCACATAACAAAATTCCAGATTTTTCAAGATTTCCATAGGCCTTTTCAAGACAGCTATGCTTTCTATTTTAACACACCTTAATACATCAGTGACTTCCAAGAATGTTATTAATTAGTCATGCAATGTAAGACGACTCCCCTGATATTTATGTTTACAGCAAGATCTTACAACCTCAATAATGGCATAAGGTAGCATGTTCCGTTGTCATGTGACAGCAGAACATGAAGCCAAATATGGCAGAACATGTTGACACTTTTGCACAAATTAAAACATCGTTGCTTTAATAGGACTTTACTTGCTCTGATGTATCCTTTGTAATAAAGTCAAGTTCTCATAAGCAAATAGGCGTGTTTTCAAGTTCTGTTAACCTACATTTAAATTGACAGGAATACAATGGAACCCGTGAATGCCGAAATCAGTCAAAAGTATTATGAATATCTTGAATGAATTTAAGTTATCTAAACACTAACTTAAATATTAGTATATGTTTATTCATTATGTTAGAGAATTATTAAATATATACTGACCCTGTACTGAACCTGTACCAACCCTGTAAATGGATTTCTCTACTTTCAGTAACTTTGACCCATATAATATAACGTTTGTACCCAAAACTGTAAGGGCTATTGTGCAAGATATCCGCAAAGTTTTGTAACATAAGCGTTGATGGAAAACTCGAGCTATTTTGTGGAAACCAAACCACTAATATATTCACGGAAAAATATTACAATCTGTATCAAATGGATTTGATGTATTAAATGCATAGGAAGAAGACAGGCAGACATAATGTTATGCTAACAAGCAAAAGTTCATCTTCATTTAAGGATATGTATGCAAATAAAATATTTTAATAAATACCTAACTGCCACTATTGTAGACAGCAGAATGTTACCACCAAGTCACACTTTCCCATAAATCTGAGCTCACTAAATACCATTAGAGAACATGAACCTGACCTTGCCTGGTAATGACTCAACTTCTCCACACATGTAAACTGTATCCAAGTTAAATCCTTTCCATTGTACATGTCACCGTTTGTTATTTCACTCTCCATATTGTCATCACCCGAATCAAGACCTTCTGAAATTTTAATTGATATGTGCATGCAAACTATAAACAACAGCTCAAAACACAGCAAATAAGATGTCAAGTTTATAACTACTATTCAAACTTTACTTGAATCAAGACTGTCAATTTTTATACACGACTGGTAATAATTGAAAACAATACAAAGTATCAACATTTTTTAGAAACAATAATTTAGAAAATACTCTCATTTGTTAATCATATTTGCTGACATAATTTCCAAAATTAAAGAACTGATGAACAAATGCATATGAAAATGCCACATCTTCAAGGTTGAGGTCAATAATGAGGAAGTGTACTTCAAAGGGTAGATAGTGCATTTTATATTCTCACACAAACCTTTAATTTTAATACAATTATGATATAATTTGGTGATGTGCAACTTTAATTTCACGCTTTTTGCACCTGTCTCGTGACATTGGTGTTTAGTAAAAGGATGAAAATACAATCCCTTGCATTTGCACTTCCGATATGCTTTGCTTTGTTACCGTTTTTGACGACCTGTCTGTTTCCCTACCGACCTATGGCTTATACAAACATATTAAAAAGTTAATGCAACTCAACACTTCAGTACCAACTCAATTTGTTGCAACGGTTTTCTTAGTAAATAATGTCTACGGTTACTTTACAAACTTTTCAGTAGATAAGGTTATCGTCTTCGCATCAAAAGGTTTAATTATGTTTTCCAGCTTTACAATAGCAGTTTTTGATTGTTACGCATTACTGAAAACTGATCAATATTACGGAATCAAGATCATCTGCCTTACTATGACGGGTTCGTCTGGGTTGGCAGGTATGTAATTACACATTTTGAAGTAGAAAGTGATGCATGGATTTTTTGAGGCAAGTGCCGTATTCATTGATTCCTCAAAGTTGAATGTACTATGTAAACAGTTGACCGTTTCAATCGTCAGGTTTGTGTAGTGTTTTAAGAACAATTACCGTAGAAAGTAACTCCTAAACTTTAAATGTTCATATTACAAAATATACTGAATTCTGTCAAATCACAAAGCTATAATTAATAATAACAATTGTTTGCCCATAATCTAACTCATGTGTCTCCCCTATCTGAAGAAACTATGATAAATTTGAGATTTTATTCCTCGTTCTTTCATTTATCTTGCGAATTTATCTGTAGCTGTCAAGACAGTTATATCGCAATGGCTGTTCAGGAATAATTTAATCGCACGAGCTGTGTTACATGAAACACCACATACATTAAGATAAACAGTCTTATGTCTAGCTACAGGATCATATTCAGCTGGTGCAGATGACATTTCTGATGTTTGATTATTCTTGTAATATATTTTCTTAATTTCAGCGTCGGCAGATTTAGAATAAGTAAGTATTTTTCCTCGTTTTATCTCCATTCGCTCCATGATGCATAATTATAAATATGCAATTGTTTTAATAAATCCGCATAATTTTTATTTATATAAAATGAATCTGTCGCGACTATACCTCAATCAGAGGAAATCATTTTATCATTGATAAAAGATTTATCGACACGCAGTGTAGTATTAAAGATCTATATGAGTAAACTGCGGTGAGTCGCCATTAATATATGATAATTGTACCTAGTTCGGTTCTGTCTGATAATTAAGAATTACCTCGACTTATAAAAGTGTTTTTCTTGCCGTTGTGCTACCAATTATAAAAAATCGAGTTCAACATCGTATATAATTAACTTTGTACAGTGTCGTTTATGATCAAATGCTCCTCCTTGTGTAAATTTACCGATTATTTTTCTACCAATATCTTTTGCAAGTTTCTCCATGTTTTTGATCCGGCATTGAGATATATTATATTATATTTTTTTTCTGTATCAAACGTATCCGATTCTGGTAACCAAGCTTATTCCTGTCGGCAATAAGAAATAGTTGATTAATTTACTTTTAATGATATCAAGATTTTATCATCAAGCAAATATCGTAATAATACTATTGCAGACCAATATATTTTCTGAAAAATATTTTTCAAACCAATCATAAAAAATCGATGGAGTTGTTCCGTAATCTCGAATGAGTCTATACAGGCAAATCCGTTTAAGTCAAAATCTGGTAAGTGTCCGTTTATCGCAACTTTGGTCATCTCGTGTGATGAATGTCCAAATTTCTTAAAGTATTCAGCGCATGCTCTGCATCCAAGTAAACGTACGTCCAGGATAATATGCTACCATATCAACTAACATCGCTACAATTTGTTTGGTATTATATAATCTAACGTGTCCATAATCAATGCAATTACGTTGGTCATCTTCAAGAAATTCCGATCATGTTGGTTTCCATGGATTTTTCTTATGAGCAAAAGGAGCAGAAATTGATGATACGTTAAACATTTATTTAGTAATTATCCAACCTAGACATCATCAGAAATATATTGTAATGCAAGATTTTTCATTTCTTTATAAAGAGATTACGTACGATAAATATAACAATTAGGCCGTACAACATTCCATCTTGGCTTTATGGACACGTTTGGTTATATCCTCATTTGTTAAAGCCAGGTCTCGCATCGAGAAACTAAATTTTTTTTTGTTAGTCTGTCTGTTGATAATTCCTCCATTATTATAATTAAGATAAACATTCATGTTTAAATAGAGATTTGATATATATATATATATATATATATATATATATATATATATATATATATATATATATATATATATATATATGAGACTAAGACGGTGAGTCCGATGTGGTGTTGGAGTCAGAGGAAAAACTCAGTTGTGCGTAAAATGCGATATGAAAATTACAGAGAAATATATCGATATTATGATAAAAAAATAATACCCTGACAATGTCAGGTAAATTTCCTATATAAAAAGCAGACGATTATCTCGCTAGAGTTTCAAAATACAAATTTAAACAAATGATATCAATTTATAAATGTAGCAAAAAGAATTTTAACGATTCCTATAATTAAACAATCTTGAATATCTGGTGATGGTGTAGTCAAGCACTGTCGATTAAAAACCAGTCGGTAATATCATTATTACAGTTTATCTGAAATTCCGTACAGGGAAACGATTATTTATCACATAAATGCATCGAGTGTTATTTTGGACTATTTTAAATCGAATTTTGATTTGATCACATCAATGGTAATAAACTGGAAAACTCTTTAAATAATTTACGAATGTTTATACAAAGTCAGATATGCAAGTTTGGAAAAATGGCGCTAATAATGATTATGAGTGCGCAAGATTTACTAGGTCTGCAAATACACAGACAGGCTAAGAAATAGTATTTAATACGATAAATACGATAAATACAGCTGCTAAATATATCTGTATTATCTCTTCTTCAGTAAAACAGATAATATACAAAAATCGATATTTCCAATAAATATAATCAGCTGATCACGTTGCAGTATATCACTATTGTATCAAGATACCTATCCTCTGTAGGTATACCAATGGTATTTAAAATACATAAAATAGAAAATATAATAAGGATAATAAATAAATCTAGTTCAGAATAAATAAATACCTTTTTAATGTATAGTTCGATTCTCAAATTTGTCAAGGGTTTGTTTAGCCATTACCACAGTGATTGGTCCATATATATATATAGAAAATAACATGGCTTTGAAAGTGTTGGTAGAAAGAAATTTGATATACCAATATTGTTAGTATATCAAATTGTTATCCGCCCGATAAGACACACACATAAACTTTCTTGGAAATGTGTGCTATTGGATATATTTATATAAATCAATGATGAATTTCCACTCTTTAATCATTAGTGACGTATTACAATAACGACAAAAAAATCATAATAATACCCGTTTTGTAAATGAATTTAACATGGTACATAATTTAATTGCAATCCGTTTTTCTCCCCCCCCCATAGTTTCAGTACAAAAGCATAAGGTTAAAGATTTGAGTTTTAGGTGACCTCATTAAATCCAAGACCAGTAAGTAGGTGTAAATAACATTTTTATAAGCAGGTCATTTTAAACAAGGGCCGATTTTAAATCTGTTTTTACTGCATATGCAAATATCATCCGTGATTTGCAGAGGTGCGCGGTATGCAAGTTTAACGTTGCAATTTTTTGTTCCGGCTCTATGTATCACAGTACTTTCACATTATATCGGTACGTCAATAGTTTCTCTCGATAAGAAATTAAAAACAAAAAATTCCCTTGTATTCTTGTTATAAATGCAATTATATTAACACCATGATATTCATTTTCCATGATAAATAATTCACAAATTATTGTTCTTTACAAAACAGTAGCATTTGTCACAAATTTAATTTTAAATACTACAAACATAATTGTATCTATAAACTTTCAATCGAATGATTGACATGCGTTATTTATTTCAACGTAGTGGCCAAGTAAGATATTGTAAAAGTCAGCTAATTTTCCTTCTTATCTTACAATTTCATCACACGAAAAATAAAACAATAACAAAAAACGCCAAACAAAGCAAACCAAACATAACAAACTTCATTATTTACAAAAACACGATTTGTTATCAGCATAAATACTTAATATCACATCCAAATATTGTCCTCTGAATCCTATGGATTATAATTAATGTCATTATCGAACTCTCCATACATTATCAAAGGCATTTTGAAAATCTAAAAACGTGGAATAATCTTTCTTTTTGCACTTGAAAATAAATTCAATACGGCTATGTCACATTTATTTTTGTAAATTGACACAATAACCCTTTTAGTCCAACTATCTAGTACAAAGATGAGATAAATATGACATTGGTTACAGAATGTGAGTGTGTGTGTGTGTGTGTGTGTGTGTGCTATTGATGATACAGATTAGCCTCGGATCCAGATTATCGGCGAAATTGAAAGCAAAAGTATAAAGTAAACAGAAGATGTATATGACATAACTTTATCTCAAGTAGGCAACGCTCTCGATGATATCAGAAATGTGAAGGAATGTACATTATCACATGGAAAAAGTCATGGGGGACTCGGATAATTCTAATGAGGGTGGGTGCTATAGAAAATTTGCAAAATTGTGTATACTCTGTAGCAGTTAAAATGCCAGAGTAGTTATGCTCCTGTAAAGAAGCCAATTTGTCAGTGACTAACTTTATTTCACTTACAAGGCAGAGAACACAATTTGACAATTATTGATTAACTATAAATTGCGACTTCCCAAAATAGGAACCTACAATAATATTTATCATCAATATAATTGTAATAAGAACTGCTTCATAATCGCATTTTAATATAAATTTTTAGAAAACGCCAATAAAAAATCAAGTGAATTAAAAGAGAGTCATTTGTTTTCAGATCTCTCTCTCTCTCTTTCTCTCTCTCTCTCTCTCTCTCTCTCTCTCTCTCTCTCTCTCTCTCTCTCTCTCTCTCTCTCTCTCTCTCTCTCCACCAGGCTGTTATATATTAATTTCTGCACATGTGATTTAAATTTAAATTTAATTTTTTTTATTATTTGAATCCATTTAAGGAGAAGTTATATTATTATATTTCCTGGATATAACAACGTTTGAAGATAACTGAAGTGATTTACACTTAAATCAACTTTAACATAGTACTTTCAGCCATATACACAGATAATGAAAGATTAATCTTTTCATTCAATATATTGAATACAAACAGTGAATGAATAATGAACTATGAAATATTAATGATATTATTTGTGCGCTTAAAGCATTATAATTCAATATATTGAACGTAATCCAGTCTGGTCGGAGATTCACGGCCAATCAATGTTTTAGATTTTGACTGCTCTGCTTCTCTCTAAGCATGCGCCGTTCATGAACTTGTTTCAAGGTGACCTTGATACAAAATATTTGCTACAATTTTAGTACAGCATGTATTGGATTTAATAGCACATCAGCTCAATGAGATATATCGTGCTGAATCTTGAAAGACTTATTTTCCTTAAGTCTAGGATTTTGTTTCGCTTCCAATATACCGCCACATATATATGTAGTGCTTATTTAACGATTTAATCAAGTTTTGGTTTCTTCAAACTATACTATTCATATAGTTGTGCACATGAGGTAAAATACTTTAACTACAGAATGTAGAAAGATTGTAATAAGAAAACCAAACTGGATCTGAAGCTGTACTGCATAAAATATATCGCCACCAAGCCAGGGGAGAGCAAACGGTAGAGGTGTATCGGAAAACAGGTGCAATGCAATACATGCTCAGCTTTATCAAAAGTGCACATGGTGTTGCTTATGCAAACACAAGGAGAGGGCTACCATAGTGTTGCAAATTCCTTTGACTTTTTCATGAGGGTCCGATCATTTCAATTTTAGTGGAAGGGGTATCCGAAACCAAACTCCTGCCACCATGTAACTTCAGAATATATTATTGTTATTGTTCCAAACGACGAAATGATATCTGTTGTATAATCGGGAGAAAAAATTATTCTGACATTAAAGATTTGAAATATGATTCCATTCCTGCGCCCCGAAGAATAGTGGTTGTTCTTTATTGGCGGTTATTTAAATATCTAGCTCTTTTAGAAGGATAAATATGGTTGTTTTTACGCTACTTGAAATACCAAGGTGGTCTGTAATACTGGCACTCAAATGTCCTCATGGGATCAAAAATTATGTTGAATGGTGCTTTAGCCATATTAATAAGACTCTATCCAAACAATCTAGATATACATGCATAGCGAGAGAGAACGTAGAATTTGCAATAATCACTCAGTGCGTTTTGAATCACTTAAGGGGAAACGCAAAGTAATTTTGATTGTGTTGCCTACATTCACCTTTAATCATGTACAAGAAGGTAAACTTGTTTAGAAAAAAAATACCCCTCTCTCTCTCTCTTTTATCTCTCTCTCTCTCTCTCTCTCTCTCTCTCTCTCTCTCTCTCAGAAAGCTCTCAATCTGCTAAACCAACTGTATACTATTTGACTATAAAATATGATCTTTATTTATAATAGAGACCCCTCCAGGGCGGACAACGGATGGGGTGGGTGTGCAACTGGGGTATATATACTCGGGGTCCTGGCCCGTAAGGGGAATCAACAACACTTTTTAATTTAGTAAAATGAAATTTTTGTTTGAACAACTAGTGAGGCCGGGCTGTTTCTTACCCCAGGGCCCATGGATGCTCTTTACGGCCATGGCCGCCCCTGTAATTGTTACAACATATTTTATACAGCTTTGTATGGAGTATTCTTTTCCAGCCGTGATCTGTATTTCTCATCTGCATACAAGAAAGGTTGATTGTAGAATGTACGCTGCACATACCATGTAACGGTGTGACCGACGCTAATGGCTGTTGGACTGGCTACATTAAATATTTGAAGAGAAATGTTTGCTATGATAAGACATTGGTTTACCTGCATGGACAATGTAAATGCGGACATAGTACCAATCAAGTGTATATTGTATTAATGATATCTTATACCCTTTCTCGGCATGCGTGGTGAATGGGAGTAGGGGTGATCGACGTCATAGTGCAAAATGTCAATTTTAGAACAAAATGGTTCTTCTAAAAGGACAAGAATAATTCATTTCATGTGATCCATATGAATTATTTTGAACCTTTCCAAACCAGACACGGATTTGTAGCGCATGAGGACATTTTCTCTCTCACTGCACACATTTTATATGCCGGTGATGTGGTTCAAAACGTAATTTGCAAGCATTTTCATATTTAATGTTTGTAGCTTCATTTACTGAATATACTCGTGCAAATCAATATTTATAACATTACGTAGTAAGATTTTTGAAGCTATCACGATTTCTTTGGAAAAGTAGTTCAGCAGCTCTTAAATGCACAGTTACATTGGGCTGCACTTGAACATTATTACATGTGCGACATTCCCATGTTCTAAACTGAGACATTGGTAAAAACTTTTTAATTTTGTGGGAGGGCGCTACTATCGCCAAAAGTGGGTCATTGTGATCACTTACACGTAAGTATATACAGTCCACAATTTTGATTGGTTTGGTTACATTTGAAATTACCAGAGCGAAAACGTACGTGTAGGTGGATTTTTTTTAGTCCAAATTTCGTTTGGCTTTCCCATCAAGCTATATTGTTGAGTAGGTTTTGCTTTTAATCAAGTTGATCTTTTGCGTTGATGTTTGAGAATGTTCAAATACGTTAAAATGCGTTGATGTTTGAGAATGGTGAAATACTTTTAAATTTGTGTGAATGTGAAGATATATATTATGTTTATTGATATCAGGCAGATATAATTCATTGCAAAAAGATGAATCTTTTCATTCAATATATTGAATAAAAATAGTGGAAGAATAATGCGGTTTGAAATATTAATGATATTATTTGCGCGCATAAAGCATTATAATTCAATATATTGAACGTAATCCAGTCAGGTTGGAGTTTCACCGCCAATCAATGTTTCAGGTTTTGACTGCTCTAATTCTCTCTAACTATGCGCCGTTCTTGAACTTGTGTCAAGGTGACTTTGATACAAAATATTTGTTATAATACAGTATGTATTGGATCTAATAGCACATCAGCTCAATGAGATATATCGTGCTGAATCTTGAAAGAATTATTTTCCTTAAGTCTGGGATTTTGTTTTGCTTCCAATATGCCTGCTCATATATATGTAGTGCTTATTTCATGATTTCATCATGTTTTGCTTTCTTCAAGCTATACTATTCACGATATAACTATGGCGACCACCATTATTAAATAGTCTATAAATCAAGTTCATCACGTTATAGATGAAACCAGAGATATGTATCTAAAGAAAGGTATATTCAACGCATACGTCAGCTTATGAGGTAAAATACTTTAACTACATAATGTAGAAAGATTGTAATAACAAACTTGATCAGAAGCTTTACTGCATAAAATATATCGCCATTAAGCCAGGGGAGAGCAAACGGTAGAGGCTTATCGGAAAACAGGTGCAGTGCATTACACGCTCAGCTTCATCGAAAGTGCACATGGTGTTGCTTATGCAAACATAATGCGAGGGCTACCATAGTGTGGCAAATTCCTTTGACTTTTTCATGAGGGTCCGATCATTTCAATTTTAGTGGAGGGTATATCTGAAACCAAACTCCTGCCACCATGTAACTTCAGAATATATTCTTGTTATTGTTCCAAACGACGAAATGATATCCGTTGTATAACCGGAAGAAAAAAATTATTCTGACATTAAAGATTTGAAATATGATTCCATTTCCGCGCCCCGAAGAATAGTGGTTGTTCTTTATTGGCGGTTCTTTAAATGGCTAGCTTATTTAGAAGGATAAATATGGTTGTTGTCACGCTACTTGAAATACCAAGGTGGTCTGTAATACTGGCACTCAAATGTCGTCATGGGATCAAAAATTATGTTGAATGGTGCTTTAGCCATATTAATAATACTCTATCCAAACAATCTAGATATACATGCATGGCGAGAGAGAACGTAGAATTTGCAATAATCACTCGGTGCGTTTTGAATCACTTAAGGGGAAACGCAAAGTTATTTCAATTGTGTTGCCTACTCTCTCTCTCTCTCTCTCTCTCTCTCTCTCTCTCTCTCTCTCTCTCTCTCTCTCTCTCTCAGAAAGCTCTCAATCTACAAAGCCAACTGTATACTGAGTATAAAATATGCTCTTTATTTATAATAGAGACCCCTCCAGGGCGGACAACTGGTGGGTTTGGGTGGGTTTGCAACTGGGTTATATATATTCGTGGTCCTGGCCCGTAAGGTGGATCAACAACACTTTTTAATTTAGTAAAATGAAATTTTTGTTTGAGCAACTAGTGAGGCCGGGGTGTTTCTTACTCCAGGGCCCGTGGATGCTCTTTACGGCCCTGGCCTCCCCTGTAATTGTTACAACATATTTTATACAGCTTTGTATGGAGTATTCTTTTCCAGCCGTGATCTGTATTTCTCATCTGCATACAAGAAAGGTTGATTGTAAAATGTACGCTGCACATACCATGTAACGGTGTGACCGACGCTAATGGCTGTTGGACTGGCTACATTAAATATTTGAAGAGAAATGTTTGCTATGATAAGACATTGGTTTACCTGCATGGACAATGTAAATGCGGACATAGTACCAATCAAGTGTATATTGTATTAATGATATCTTATACCCTTTCTCGGCATGCGTGGTGAATGGGAGTAGGGGTGATCGACGTCATAGTGCAAAATTTCAATTTTAGAACAAAATGGTTCTTCTAAAAGGACAAGAATAATTCATTTCATGTGATCCATATGAATTATTTTGAACCTTTCCAAACCAGACACGGATTTGTAGCGCATGAGGACATTTTCTCTATCACTGCACACATTTTATATGCCGGTGATGTGGTTCAAAACGTAATTTTCAAGCATTTTCATATTTAATGTTTGTAGCTTCATTTACTGAATATACTCGTGCAAATCAATATTTATAACATTACGTAGTAGGATTTTTGAAGCTATCACGATTTCTTTGGAAAAGTAGTTCAGCAGCTCTTAAATGCACAGTTACATTGGGCTGCACATGAACATTATTACATGTGCGAGATTCCCATGTTCTAAACTGAGACATTGGTAAACCTTTTTAATTTTGTGGGAGGGCGCTACTATCGCCAAAAGTGGGTCATTGTGATCACTTACACGTAAGTATATACAGTCCACAATTTTGATTGGTTTGGTTACATTTGAAATTACCAGAGCGAAAACGTACGTGTAGGTGGATTTTTTTAGTCCAAATTTCGTTTGGCTTTCACATCAAGCTATATTGTTGAGTAGGTTTTGCTTTTAATCAAGTTGATCTTTTGAATTGATGTTTGAGAATGTTCAAATACGTTAAAATGCGTTGATGTTTGAGAATGGTGAAATACTTTTAAATTTGTGTGAATGTGAAGATATATATTATGTTTATTGATATCAGGCAGATATAATTCATTGCAAAAAGATGAATCTTTTCATTCAATATATTGAATAAAAATAGTGGAAGAATAATGCAGTATGAAATTTTAATGATATTATTTGCGCGCATAAAGCATTATAATTCAATATATTGAACGTAATCCAGTCAGGTTGGAGTTTCACCGCCAATCAATGTTTCAGGTTTTGACTGCTCTAATTCTCTCTAACTATGCGCCGTTCTTGAACTTGTGTCAAGGTGACATTGATACAAAATATTTGTTATAATACAGTATGTATTGGATCTAATAGCACATCAGCTCAATGAGATATATCGTGCTGAATCTTGAAAGAATTATTTTCCTTAAGTCTGGGATTTTGTTTTGCTTCCAATATGCCTGCTCATATATATGTAGTGCTTATTTCATGATTTCATCATGTTTTGCTTTCTTCAAGCTATACTATTCACGATATAACTATGGCGACCACCATTATTAAATAGTCTATAAATCAAGTTCATCACGTTATAGATGAAACCAGAGATATGTATCTAAAGAAAGGTATATTCAACGCATACGTCAGCTTATGAGGTAAAATACTTTAACTACATAATGTAGAAAGATTGTAATAACAAACTTGATCAGAAGCTTTACTGCATAAAATATATCGCCATTAAGCCAGGGGAGAGCAAACGGTAGAGGCTTATCGGAAAACAGGTGCAGTGCATTACACGCTCAGCTTCATCGAAAGTGCACATGGTGTTGCTTATGCAAACATAATGCGAGGGCTACCATAGTGTGGCAAATTCCTTTGACTTTTTCATGAGGGTCCGATCATTTCAATTTTAGTGGAGGGTATATCTGAAACCAAACTCCTGCCACCATGTAACTTCAGAATATATTCTTGTTATTGTTCCAAACGACGAAATGATATCCGTTGTATAATCGGAAGAAAAAAATTATTCTGACATTAAAGATTTGAAATATGATTCCATTTCCGCGCCCCGAAGAATAGTGGTTGTTCTTTATTGGCGGTTCTTTAAATGGCTAGCTTATTTAGAAGGATAAATATGGTTGTTGTCACGCTACTTGAAATACCAAGGTGGTCTGTAATACTGGCACTCAAATGTCGTCATGGGATCAAAAATTATGTTGAATGGTGCTTTAGCCATATTAATAATACTCTATCCAAACAATCTAGATATACATGCATGGCGAGAGAGAACGTAGAATTTGCAATAATCACTCGGTGCGTTTTGAATCACTTAAGGGGAAACGCAAAGTTATTTCAATTGTGTTGCCTACTCTCTCTCTCTCTCTCTCTCTCTCTCTCTCTCTCTCTCTCTCTCTCTCTCTCTCTCTCTCTCTCTCTCTCTCAGAAAGCTCTCAATCTACAAAGCCAACTGTATACTGAGTATAAAATATGCTCTTTATTTATAATAGAGACCCCTCCAGGGCGGACAACTGGTGGGTTTGGGTGGGTTTGCAACTGGGTTATATATATTCGTGGTCCTGGCCCGTAAGGTGGATCAACAACACTTTTTAATTTAGTAAAATGAAATTTTTGTTTGAGCAACTAGTGAGGCCGGGGTGTTTCTTACTCCAGAGCCCGTGGATGCTCTTTACGGCCCTGGCCTCCCCTGTAATTGTTACAACATATTTTATATAGCTTTGTATGGAGTATTCTTTTCCAGCCGTGATCTGTATTTCTCATCTGCATACAAGAAAGGTTGATTGTAAAATGTACGCTGCACATACCATGTAACGGTGTGACCGACGCTAATGGCTATTGGACTGGCTACATTAAATATTTGAAGAGAAATGTTTGCTATGATAAGACATTGGTTTACCTGCATGGACAATGTAAATGCGGACATAGTACCGATCAAATGTATATTGTATTAATGATATCTTATACCCTTTCTCGGCATGCGTGGTGAATGGGAGTAGGGGTGATCGACGTCATAGTGCAAAATTTCAATTTTAGAACAAAATGGTTCTTCTAAAAGGACAAGAATAATTCATTTCATGTGATCCATATGAATTATTTTGAACCTTTCCAAACCAGACACGGATTTGTAGCGCATGAGGACATTTTCTCTATCACTGCACACATTTTATATGCCGGTGATGTGGTTCAAAACGTAATTTGCAAGCATTTTCATATTTAATGTTTGTAGCTTCATTTACTGAATATACTCGTGCAAATCAATATTTATAACATTACGTAGTAGGATTTTTGAAGCTATCACGATTTCTTTGGAAAAGTAGTTCAGCAGCTCTTAAATGCACAGTTACATTGGGCTGCACTTGAACATTATTACATGTGCGACATTCCCATGTTCTAAACTGAGACATTGGTAAAAACTTTTTAATTTTGTGGGAGGGCGCTACTATCGCCAAAAGTGGGTCATTGTGATCACTTACACGTAAGTATATACAGTCCACAATTTTGATTGGTTTGGTTGCATTTGAAATTACCAGAGCGAAAACGTACGTGTAGGTGGATTTTTTAGTCCAAATTTCATTTGTCTTTCCCTCCAAGTTATTTTGTTGAGTAGGTCTTGCTTTTAATCAAGTTGATCTTTTGCGTTTATGTTTGAGAATGGTGAAATACGTTAAAATGCGTTGATGTTTGAGAATGGTGAAATACGTTTAAATTTGTGTGAATGTGAAGATATATATTATGTTTATTGATATCAGGCAGGTATAATTCATTGCAATGTGGCTTCAGTTTGCATTCCTCCATTCATAGCGAATACAAATTGTGTAAACTCTGACATTTCAATTAAACATAACAGTTGACATATCTAAAATAAACAGGGTGAGAAAGATCAGAAAAATCCTCGGAAACAGCTAATTGCGCTTTAAAGACATTATCTGACTCATTCAGTTGCTTACTCAATGAGATCAAAATACAGTCGTCTTCTGTGAGATGCGCGTGATGGATATGAACTTAAATGAAGCAAAGTATGGTCATTAACTCGATGTATCGGTGTCAGGCAGATAACTTTCTGTACAAAGTCACTTAACCTTGTTAGCCTTGGTTTAAAGCTGTCACCAAATACCGATCTGCGACTTTTTCGGTAAATTCGATACTTATGATTGAGAATTAGCTCTGACTTTTCCAATACAAAATTACAGGCAATATTTTAAAAAGAGGCAGGAGAAGGTTCGTCTCGTACTATTTAGAAATTTTAAGCAATATTTTGTTTACATGTAACACAGTTTCCAAAACACAGTTGCATCTTTAATTTGGATTGATTTTACGGACGAGAAACATCGTACCAACAGATTCAAATTGTGTTCTCTATTGTATTGCTGGGAATTTGAGATCAAGATTGTTATGGGAGGATAATTTCCAAATCAAAATTAAAAACATTGTATGTATGTATGTATGTATGTATGTATGTATGTATGTATGTATGTATGTATGTATGTATGTATGTATGTATGTATGCATGCATGCATGCATGCATGCATGCATGCATGCATGCATGCATGCATGCATGCATGTATGTATGTATGTATGTATGTATGTATGTATGTATGTATGTATGTATGTATGTGGGTGTGTGCATGTATGCATGTATGCGTCTCTCTGTGTGAATGTGTTTGTGTGTGTGTCTGTATGCATTTACGAATCTATAAATAAATATTAGAAAATAATTGACTGAAAAAATATTTAATGAATATTTGTTCAGAACGGGTAGTTTTAAAAAACCATAATATATTGAAAGGTACCAATGTCATGTCTAACGTTATCTGTTGTGTGACATTAAATTTCAAAGGTACCTGCTCTGGTGCAAATTTAACAGAAGAGATATATCAAGAGAAAATGTAATTACGATAAACGAAGTAATTGGTATATTATGAAGTTTTACTAAAAAGTAGTAAAGGGTGTTCTGTTTTTAATCTTTGTTATGAACTGCCAGTTGAAATGCATTTTATGAGAATTGAAGTAAAAACGTAATTTTGGTTCAGTGAAACAATTAACTCTCTCCCTCTCTCTGTCTCTCTCTTCTCTGTCTGTCTGTCTGTCTCTGTCTCTCTGTCTCTCTCTCCTATTTCTTTCCTTGACCGATGTGGGTTAGGACTTGATTGATATCTTACCATAACTATGTTCTTATTTTCCAGAGTTCTTACCAAAGGCTTAAATATACTTTTTGTGAATCTATCAATGCAATTTGAATAACGTTGAAAGAAATAAATTTGTTCTGAATCCTTGAGTCAATAAATCAATAACCTTGTTCTACCCTGAATCTTTAGTTGACAAATGCACTGAATATTTGAGTCATTCAAAAAAACAACAACATTACTGATTCAGTATTGGTTTGCTTTATAATTGTGTTACTCTTTTATTAAGTTTTATATTTACCTGATTTGTTTTCGATGTGTATTGTACGATAGAAGTATTAGGTTTGGTATGGTGCTTTCCTTAACAGGAATGCATGGAGGTTATTTAGTACCAAGGCATTTGGAGTAAAGCAGCCAAACCACACACACATCACGGACGTTGACCCAGGCTGTTGCTATGGCAGGAGTCGAGCCATAACACTTTCGTTCGTAAGACCAGCACGCTAACCACTTTTCCATGATCGTTGTAAAAAACGGATTGATGCAACAAATGGATGTATGTTTTGGTGCAAATAATGATACATATTTCTATTTTGCATCAGCACACAATGATACATGGTTTTGTTTGCATCAACACATAATGATTTATATATTTTTTTATCTTCACATAATGATACACGTTTTATTTTGCATCAGCAAATATTTATCCAGTCATTACTATTTAATTGTTGTCTTTATTTCCTCCCTGTATTACTAATAGTAGCAATAAAGAATAACAAAGAATGCAATACAAATTAAAAATGACATTAATTAAAGACAACGTTTCATACATGTACAAATGATCATACAGAAATAACTTTATATATAGTAAACATTCGCATTGAGAATGAGGACAATAACTTTAACTAGATGATTCAGCCCTAGGTAGGTTTAAACAACGTTTGATATAGAGTCATGTCATAATTAATATTCAACATAGTTTGATATAGAGCCAGGTCCTAATTAGTATTCAACATTTTTTGATATATATATATATATATATATATATATATATATATATATATATATATATATATATATATATATATATATATATATATATATATATATATAGTTAGGTCATAATTATGTTTTCAACATTGTTTCTACCCAATATAGCCGTCGGAGTACAATTTAAGTGAAAACAACTGGCACGGATGTAAACTGGATTTGAGAAACGTTTGCTACAGCGAAATCAAAATACTATACCATAGAATGGTTGCATAACAAAATTATAAAGCAAGTAAATCAGATCTCGTTAGTATTAAAGATGACACACAATCTTGTTATTCCAAATCTCTTTATAACATGCAGTCATTTTATCCTCCATTTCAAAGTTGATGAAGATCCTACCAATGATGAACCATAAAGAATATCAGATGTTAATAATTAAAAAATAGAGCTACTAAAACATTTTATCTAAGGCTCTCATCAACATGATTACAGTCAAAAGTGTGTTGTATATTTTATCCACATAGAACCAACAGCGTAAATATATGAAATGGGATCATGCACGTTGTTCTTTGCTTGAAGGAATTAAGAAATCGCTGGTGAGTGTTCGCAAAATCATTAATGCATTTTGAATTTAATTAGATGTAAACATGCACAAAAAATTTATTTGTCAATACGACAACACCAAGGTCTAACATTTGTATTATTCAATTAATTATATCCTGCCCATTTTAAACCATTTTCAAAACAGGAAACAATGATTGTGCGGACTTCAAACACCAATAATTCTAAATTAAACACTGAGTTAATCAGGTATTTTTATATTTTTTCCGATCTTCAGTATTTTTTTTTGTGATAGTTAAAATGTGCAGAGTGGCTTACGATACCAGGCTATATATCATAACTCATTGAAACCTTTCTACTCGTATTGTCATTTTAATGTAAGTTTTACACAGAACAACATCTGAAGATCTGAAAGCTTGTTGAGACATCCGTAGTACTCCTTGTCAATCAGCGATATAAAATACCATAAGGAATTATATTAAATTGCCAAATGAATAGTTTCAGTGACCTGGAATGCGAGCTGTGAGACTAGTGTAACGATAAATGCGTCCAAACAATACAAATTTTAAACTTTAGTATCTAGGCAGTTTTCAAAAATTAACTCTGCATACACAATTAATTACAAGTGAAAGAAAGAAAGAACAATTGAGCTGTTTCAGACACTGCCTAAATAAGAACGTGGCGTAAATGACAATACAAAATTGAGCACAGACAAAATTCATGAACCAACGAAAATTTGACTAGATAATTGAAAGGTCTATTTGAAGACTTCAAAAAGGAAAATATTTATGGCGAGTCTGCGTCATGGACATTTTGTGTCATTTTGTGTACAAAAGCTTACAACATATTTCGATTCAATGAACACGTTTATTCTTCACAGTTAATAGTCATTTTGTTTTGTTCCAATCTTAAAGGAGGCCATAGTTTAAACATCAGCTCTTTTGCCTTTGCATGCGAAAATAATTGAAACTCACGCGATAGCTCAAAACTAGGGTCAATTGTCGTAATCGCACTCTACTATAAACAAAAGAAGGCCTCCATTAATATACCTAACTGACAACTCATACAGGTTTACGGCCAACATATAATTGAAATTGATCTTCTATACTCGACAATTAACATTTTGATATGACTAAGAATGGCAGAAGGGGTATGATGTATTACTATTTATACCTGGACTAAACATTATATACAAGCGTGGTTTAAATATCAACTTAGGAGTAAATAAACTGAGATCTGTTCACGGAAGAATGTGGACTTAAAGCGGTTTCCTAGCTGACGTAACTTCTCTGCTCAAAGAAGAAAATAGACATAAACCGGTCTTCCAGCTGACAGAACAGGATCCAACCACAATATGTTTACGCGGTAGATATGTGATGCAATTCTGACTCAAAATGAAATTTGTTTATGTCTTCTGTGGTTGTCAATTCCTTATCAAATAATGCAAATATTCAGGGACAAACGCATTACAATAATGAATATCACAATAATGTAACGTTTAGTTGCGAACGTGAAACTTTGTGGTTAAACATGGATCGTCTATTGAATTCTAATCGGTACTGTATTAAACAATGTGATATAACACGCATTGGACATTCTGTGTTGAAAAATGATTTTGTTTGTGAAATGTTCTGTTCCTTTTGATGGACACGTGTTTTTTTTGCAATCTGTTAAAATGTATTATCTACATTTAATTACTTTATTATGCACAAAACTCCAAATGTTAGTATCTCACTCAGAATGAACAAAATTATACGTTCTTCTGTCTGTTTAATTATTTTCCTTTGGAATAAATGCTATGTGATTAAAAAACAACCTCAAACAGTTAATGATTTAATAATAAATTTATAGAACGAGTTCAATAATATCCAGCCTTTGCTAGCAAAGGCTCGCAAAAACTGGGCATTATTCAACTCTTTACATAAATTGAATATAATCATTACCTTTTAGAGATCCTCTATATATGATATGGGTATATAAATATAAATATTAACTGTAGTGGCTAAATTGTTATCTCTCAGACTCGCGACCAAAATGATACGCGTTAGAGTTCTGCCACTGGACCTGTCTGGGGAGCCACCGTGGTATTTTATAGTATGAGTTACTTTACTCCATGACATTAAATAACCTACATTTATTTTGTGCAGCAAATCACCAAACAAGCCAGTAGAAACGCAAATAACACAGTAGCCAAGTCATAAATTGATGAATTTGAAGAAGATTGCACACATAAAACAAACAGCGAAACATTAAATACACATTTTTATTTATCCTTTCGATGCAAGAAGCATTCTTTACTAAGCCAAGTTGTGACGTTCTAATGTAAAAAAGAATGACGAAATCGATTACAGGGGCAAGGCCGATTATGATCTGATAAGGTTTAGGTGTTTTATTCATTTCCAGCCACAATTTCGTGTTAAATGCCATTATAGAGGTAGATAACTGGATCGTTGTTGACCTCACGTTTAATGCAGGGAACACTACTCTTCATTACAGATATTTCCCCATAAAACATCACAAAAACCAGTTATTTTACAATAAATGATCTTAAAAATAAGACTCATCAACAATCTAATCAGCTTATGTTTGTCCGAAATCATAGGTTGTTCTATCGCCGTTTATAATGAAATTAATTGAGGGATCAGTTGGTTATTTGATTGAAGTGTCCTTATATGACTTTGCATGTATCACAACATAAGGTAAGTTACATAAAAAGGAATCAGCAAATCATTAGAAATTACACTCCCCAACACCACCAACGCCCCCCCCCAGTCATTTAAACACATTGATTGAAATTTGTGCGAAATTCATAGAACTTCAGACGTTTCAAAAATTGTGTTTATTCCACAGTGATATTAATATTTCATATTTTTGGTTATTAAAAAATACCACAACAAATCGAATATTGTATTTCATTGTAAAACAAACCATAGTCAGGCATGTTGTATTTCATTATAAACCAAACCATAGTCAGGTATACACGCCATATACGTGTATCTGAGAGAGAGAGAGAGAGAGAGAGAGAGAGAGAGAGAGAGAGAGAGAGAGAGAGAGAGAGAGAGAGAGAGAGAGAGAGAGAGAGAGAGAGAGAGAGAGAGAGAGAGAGAGAGAGAGAGAGAGAGAGAGAGAGAGAGATTTGTCATGACGAATTCACGAAATGTGTACAAATCTTCTGGGATGTACACAAATGACATTTCATAAATTTCGCTAATACGTTTATGATTATTCAATGAACTCCCAAGGGAGACAAATCTTAAAGGCCTCGACCTAAGGAATGTAACTCCCGTGGATCGTTTTTTTTTTTATTTGCGATAAACCTGCCTGGAACTAAAGCGCGCCTCATAGATACTGTAAGAGAGTAAATGCCATTTTAAAGCATAAACGAGGCACTTGCAAAGGGCCACACGCAGCAGGAGGCCCCGCGGCGGCCCCAAAACGAATTTCGGTGTCGGTTGTGTTAGCAGTTTAATACTATATTAATAAAGTTAACAAGATGACACACATGCACATGGAAATGCAATGCAATACTCTATATCTGAGACTTAAAGATTGAGGCGCAATTCTGGTTACTTATAAATTTGTATCTAAGGCCCCTAAACATCTTACAACGGTTCTGAAGACAGTACAACGAATGTCAGTCGACAAAGCTATTTTTATTGTCACTAAAAGTTAGGTATGAGAATGATTTTGATAAAGAAACTCGTCACGATCGTCACCAATTTTATTTAAGCCCAACCAGACTTCATAAGAAGTGTTTAATGGGAAACAACATAATGTCATAGCCACTAATTCAGAAGGTGTAGCCGTAGGTAGTGTCTTATTACCAATATTATAGGCAATGCACTGGGGCCACTAGAGGCCCTAATTCAGTAACAATATGTGTAACATGAGGCTTCTACAAGCGTGAGGCCCAGGGCAACTGCCCAGTATGCACATGCCTTAAGGTGACACTGGCCATAGGAAAATAGCCAGTATATATACTCTGGCCATGTTGGATGTCTGATTGAGACTATTTTTCATTTAATAGCAAGGAGACTATAAGAAGTTTTGTTTGATAGAAACTCCACTTTGGTAGCATCTACCACGTATGACGAGTAGCTATAACAAGATTTTTAAGATGGATGTCCTGTGCAATGTCTGAGCAATATTGATTCAGTTTACGAGTTGAACTAGGCCATGGGATGGATGTAAGTGTAAAGCATAGTGACAATTCTTCAAGTAGCTTACGAGTGGACCGCATCCTTTCCTGAAACTTTACATTCTCTGAAAAAGGATTATGTAAAACTGATTTATGAGAAAAGGGAACTAATTTAAAATTTCCTTCTGCGTATAATATATCTTTGTTTCCCTCTTGTCTGTGCTTATTTCGCATATATCAGTCAAAACAGAAAGAAAAAAACAACTCAATATTCTTAGCAGTAAGAAAATAAATCAATTGCTTCTTAACAATATTATAGTGTATGTCCCACATGCATTGACAGGCATCTTTATTAAGAGCTTACCATATGCAAAATATCTCGATTTTTGCGCACCGAAGCGGTGAGCGAAGTAGTTAGAGCGTTTATCTCGGATATGAGAGGTGGCGGGCTTAAACCCCAACCGAGTCATGCCAAAGACTTATACAAAATTTGCTAACAGCTACACTCGCTCTGAGCTAAGAATTAAGAGCATGGCGATAGGACTGAACGGCATGGTGTCTAGGACTTAACGGCCTGTTGTCAGGATAATGCGACTTGGTGGGACATGATGATAGGACTAGACGGCTTGGTGTCAGGATAATGCGACTTGGTGGGACAGGATGCTGGGACTGGACGGCCTGGTGTCAGGATAATGTGACTTGGTGGGACAAGATGCTACATGCTTGAGGCATGAAACCACAGTGCTAAAAATTCTGTCAACTGCCACACATAAGACATTTTTGCGACAAGTATGAAAGAGTGGTACAACCATCTTAAAAATCCAATTAAAACTTACAACACAAACAATCGATTTTGATGGCATAATGTCAAGGCTACAGTTTTTAATCTTTAAATGGACTTGAATCCATATCTTTTTTTTCTTTGTAGGCAATGCTGGATTTCCTTTCGATACAAGAACCTGTTTAAAATCAGAGTTGGGATTGATACGAAACGTTTTTGCCTTTATTCGCAAATGTCGGGATCGATTTTTAAAAAATCGCAACAAGGCAAACTTTGGTTCATTGCAAGATATTACTCAGCAGGAAAAACTTTAAATTGATAAACTAAATTCTACTAACAAAGAGACATACAATTTATCTCTTAAATCTTACACAAGCTGTTTGATATCGTCAACACCCAATTACTACATGGTAACAACATCAGCGTGCATTGGGAACATGTCATTTCTGAGTGCTTCAAATTGTAATACAGGCATCAGAATCAAGACCTATCCCAAATGCTCTTATTTTTAAGCGGTCAAGGTCATGTACTAAAAACAATACATTTGTCGGATTTGATAAACCTCAGTCTGTGTTTTGGAGAATTTTAAACTATTCATGTCGAAGGGTATTATATCACTCTTGGGTGATTTGGCCAATCCTATCCCTATTAAAATTTTAAGGGATGCAGAAGCTTCTCAGAGTCTTTTAGTGCCTGGTCTTTTCCTTCTTCTGTGAAGACCTGTTCTAATGGGAGTGTTGTCATTCAATGAGTAGAGTGCGGCTTTATTAATGTTCCTCTCCATTCTGTTAGTTTGTCATCAGACTTAGTTTCAGTACCTGTGACCGTCGGAATAGTGTATAACCTACCTGTTGAGGGCATTCATTTGTTGCTAGGCAACGAAATAGCTGGAGACAAGGTTGTGGTTAAAACACTTGTAAATGAGAAGCCTTCTTTGGATCAGAAACTTGATCCAATTGAAAAAGATTACCCTGAGCTTTATCCAACTTGTGTAGTTACCAGAGCTATGTCAAAGAAACCTTCATAAGGAAGACATTTCGTTAGCTGATACATTTATTGGTCAGGCTTTTGATGAGGTCACTTTCACTTCTAATTTGGATCATTCAAAAGGTATGATTATAGTGAACCTCTTTTGAATACTCATTCTCGTTTATCTGATCAGGGTGATAAATGACAATCAGTTGTCGTTGAACAGGACAAGGAACCTGGGAAATAGGTGAAAAAGAGAAAAGGAAAGGAAAAAAAGAGAAGAAATAGTAGGAGAGGAAAATTAAAGTAGACGCGAGAATGGAATGGATACGGAAAACCAAGAAACTGTATCAGACGTGAGCATAAGCAGAAACTAAATCCAAAGAATCTGACAGCACGAGTGCAATGGAGGGGGAGGGTACCAACCCACAATCCATAGAATCTACATAGGAGGAACTCACCCTCACCAAAAAAACTAATCAATAATAAATAATCGTTAGTAAATAATAAATAATATAATTTAATAGAAAACTGAACTTTAACACGAGAGATGCGGCACCTGGAGATAACACACATATGAAAGGAACAAACTTCCAAGTAGTCTCGGTTAATACAAATGGAATAAATAGGGATAAAATAAATGAACTTTGCAATTTAAATAGATATGATGTTATTTTATTACAGGAAACACACAACGGCCTAACTGAAGATTTTATGCAACAAACTGAGGAAAAGCTGAATGCAGTTCTAACAAGTAACCATAAATATGACGACATAAAAGAGGGATTAGCAACAATAATACAAAATAAGAGGAGTAGTATGGGAAAGGATAGAAGAGCGGAAATTGTTTAAGGAAATACTTCTACACATTGAGATAAACAAAAAATCCATGTAATTAATACATACTTTCTAGCAAATAAACATAAGAAACAAAAATTTATAGAAAATGTTGATAAATAAATAAATTAGTATTCAATGGAGATATTAATAGGAGGGGATTTTAACTGGGTGGGAGATGAAATTGACAGGATTAGCAAGTTGGCAACAAATGATCTAAGATTTACAGAGATGATGATTAAATTAATAAATATATATATATATATATATATATATATATATATATATATATATATATATATATATATATATATATATATATATATATATATATATATATATATATATATATATATATATATATATAATAAATAAATATCTAAGTGATATATACAGAAAACTAAATATATTAAGGAAAGAATATATGTAGGAGTATAAAGCAGGAAATAAAGCAAATTGGATACATTTTATGGGAAAAACTTTAAAGAAGGAATATACAGGGAAGCCGGAATAAAAATATTAAAATCTGGGATCACAAACTAATTGAATTAACAATGATATTAAGGAATAGAACTAAGTGGGGTAAAGGAATTTGGAAACTCAATAGATTTATAAAATGAAGACTTTAGAGCAGGAATAAACAAATTAATTACTACATATTTGGATAAGGAAATTAAAAATTAAAAATATACCAACGAGTAAATGGAACAGATGGGAAATTATAGAAGAATGGGCAAAGAAATTAAAAAATAAAGCAAAACAATTTGCAAATAGAGTAGAAAAACAAAAGGAAATATAACAGCTAGAGAGAAATCTAAAGAATAGTCAGAATAAAGAAATACAAAAAGAGACCAGAGATAACATAAATAGGATAAATAATGAGATATATAAAAATGGGAGATAAAAGCAGGGACATTTTCCGGACTATACACTGTTACTTATCGACTCATTCAAAGTAGCATGAAAAAAAGTGAAGACAAAAAGCTTTGTAAATTTAAACTAAATTTATTTTCTAGAAAACATGAAATAATGTAAATATGTTAAGCAGGCAAGACTGGCGGTTTACAGAAATGATCCAAATTGTTTGTTCAAAATAGAAACATAAGTCCTGTAAAAAGTTCTAAACAGTCTGAAGTTCAATTCCGGTCCAAAATGGCGGATGATCACGTCAGACTAAGGGTAACAGAAAATTCCAGAATTTACACAATAAAGCACAGTTTGTGTTGTTCCGTTCCAATTTATAGTATTTTTATGAAAATGTCTTTGTCTAAATCAGTAATGTTGTTCTCCAGAAAAACAATTATTCAGAAAAATTAAGTAAAATTAGCTCCTCTAACAAGACATGTTGTTCTATGTAGACATAGCAACAGACAACTTGTTTTAGCACAAAAATTCCTTTTGAAGGTAATAGAAGTTGCATAACTCTAAGATGTTACAATAAACTGACTCTCGACTACGACTGACTGTCTTACAAAAAAAACTCAACATCTAAATGAAGCTAATACGTTGTTTGAATTACACGCGCACGAGGACGCATGCAATTTCGTAATACTTCAGTACATTAGGAAACCCTGATCAAGTATCAGCCAATGGTTTTCATAGCTATTCCTGAATGTTTACTTGTAATGAATTTGTTATCATACACAGCACGTGCTCACACGAGTCAGATTTACGACGAAAAAAACACACGATGTTTTCAACAACATATTAGAGTGATATCAATATAATTATATTAATAATTACATTTAATGAAAAAAAATGATATAAAAGGATTTATACATAATTGTTTCCTTAACACACACAATTAAATTAAAGGTCGTAACAACACACATGTACAATACTTAAACAAGTGAGAGGAATTTAGGAAGGGAGAAGAAAAAATAATAGAAAAACTGCTAGACGAAAACAGGAAGTTACTAAAGGATACAAAGGATATAATAAATAAGGTAGAGGGATACTACAAAGATTTATATTCAACTCAAACTATTACACAAAAGGGATAAAAAAATTCCCAAAAGAGGTCAAATGTGACAGAATTACATCAGAACATAAGGACTTAAGTGATGAATTCATCACATGAGAAGAAATCGGAAACACAATAATGAAACTAGCGAAAAGAAAATCACTAGGAAGAGATGGACTCACTGAGGAATTCTATAAAAAAAAATTCCAAAGAGTTAACGCCGATCTTAGAAAACGTGTATATTAATATTTTTCTTAAAAATAAGATTATGACTAAAACGAGGGATGGGGTAATTACATTAATATATAAGGGGATATGAGAGAGGGAAGATTGAAAAACTGGAGGTCCATCTCCCTCCTAAATATAGATTATAGGTCCTAGCGAATAGGAATAAAAACATGAATAGATAAAATAGTAAATATAAATCAGACATGTGGAGCCAAGGGTAGAAAAAATGAAAGTAACATTTAATATTGAAAATTGTTTTAGAATATATACAGAGCTCTGGTCAAAAAGGAGCCATTGTGCTAGTGGACCAAGAAAAGGCCGTTGATAGAATTGAACATAACTATATACAAAGTATTTAAAAAATTTGGTTTTGAAGAGAACATCAGGAAATGAACTGATATTCTGTAGAGGGAGAAATTAAGGCCAGAGTACAGATTAATGGAGCGCTATCGGAAGAATTTCAAATCCTAATGTCAGTGAGGCAAGGATTCCCACTGTCAATACTATTATACGTAATAGCGATAGAAATCTTGAGTATAAAGTTAAGGACTAACCAAAATATTGAAGGAATAAGGATTGCAAATCTTCAATACGAATTCAAAATGCTTCAACACACAGATGATTGCACTATCATTTTAAATGACCAAACTTCCTTTAACCATCTAGAAAAGAAATATAAATCATTTGGCAAAGTATCAGGTTAAAAAATAAATCACGATAAAACAGATATCTAAAAAAAGGTAACTCGAGGGGGAATCACCTGGAATTTCCACCCCAAAATATTAAGGGTAGAGTAAAAGCTCTAGGGGTGTATTTTGGGTGGAAAGAGAAAGAGAAGAAAACCAGAAAAATGTGATACAGATGATAAGTAAAATGGAATTCTGGGCACAAACGCCGCTATGTATAATGGTATGGGCACAAGTAGCCAAAACACTTGTATTCAAATATGAACTATATGATAAAATCCTTTGATTTTGAAAATAAAATTCTAGAGAAAATAGACAATCAGATAACTAAATACATATGGAATTTTAAAATCCACTACATTGAAAAAGCTATTCTATATAAAGCAAATAAAAGAGGGGGGTTTGCATTGCTAAACCCAATTCTAATGAAATAAGCCAATATAATTAATCATTTTAAAGAATTAAATTATAAACCAAGAACTCCATGGGAAGCACTTTATATATACTGTTTCGGATTTTTAATTAGGAATACGGGGATATTTATAAAAACAACGCATTGACAAATAAATTAGTAGCTCAAAAAATATTATTATATTAGAGAGATTTTACATAAATTCAAAATTGTTAAAGAAATATGGGAAATCGATAAGAAAAACACTTAACTGGATTAGGGAAAAAGGCACAAAAATATAAGGAGTAAAGTTGAAAATGAAAATTGGGGGGGGTAACTGGGAGGTAGTGTGGACTAATTGGATAAATATAAAATCATTGAAAATACAGAGTATAATGTATAAATACCTACACAATGTTTGGCTAACGACTTAAGCAGCAAAACGAAAACATGATAAAAAATATACCTAAATGTCCAATGTGCAAAGGAAAAATCTACACCAAATAATGATGTAATAACAGAATGCAAGAAAAATGAACAAGAACGGGTCACGATAATTCGATAAATATAAATATAAGCAAATATTTCTCAAACAATGCTACTGAACTTGGATATTACAAAATATAACAAAATAGTGAGATAAATAATTAGCTACATTGTGCAAATAATGATAGCCTGTGATAATGTAATAGTGATTGAAAAATAAATGTAAATTAAAAATCGACGTTACAACTAAAACCACTAATAATATAGAACAATATCTCAAACAGGTCATCCAAGAAATCTAACCTCTAATAAATAACATCTAATTACTATTTTGTCTTTTGCGGGACAGGGAACATACACACGGAAGAAGTAAGAGACGTAGACATCGTGGGGCAATGCCACAGAGCGCAACGCGAAGTGGACATGCCTACGAAAAAGCCTAAGAAAAATCCGTGTGTAGCACATGGACATGCAGTACACATATACGAGAAATAGGGAACGCAACTAAAATGGGTGACCCACGCTAACAACTAACCGAAACCTAATATAAAAGATTTTTTTCCCCTTTATTTTAAACCTCTAAATTATAGGTTATTCGGCTTGTCTTCAGTATTTCGTAATAAAAAGGAATTGGAATGCCTCTAAATGCAAGAGTGACATAAATAAAGGAAATCTTACTTACTGCACTACGCAAACCATGTATCCTCATCATGATAGGAGCTATTATTATAATTTATTTATCATAAATATAGAGAGACGACTTAGAACAAACACCAAATCACGTAAAACAATAGGTCTTTTTATCATTTCTTCGTGCGCCGTCTCACTCTCAATATGTAAGTAAAAGAAGTCCAAATTCAAAATTACTTAATTTAAAAACAATATGCACAAGTAACACAGTAGAAAAACTTGAGAAATCATTTGATTCGATATTACTGCCGTCCTTAAAGCACACTATATAGCAAAAACACAATATAGCATAACACATTTAGCACACACATGACTTAGGAGACCTCTGGCAAAGGTTATAAAAATTTGGAAAAAGACGAGAGACTCCGAGAAAGTAATTGAAACTTGATCGGATGAACGAACCTTTAGTTATATTAAGTAAAACGACCCCGTCAAAAATTATCAAAATGAATTTTTCATTAAAATTATTTAAAAAAACAAAAAATATATTACACCGCACCTGGTGGAAACGGAAACACATTAATCACTCTTTCCTTTTTTTGGTTATGTGGGGGAGGACGTATGTATGTTACCCCTACCAAAAAAAAATCAAAATTAAGTTTGGACAACATTATCATTTCTTTGCTGATAGTCTTTTTGATAACGTCTGCTGCTGACTTTAATTGCATTTTTACACTAATACATTCGATTTCCTCCAAGATACTAGTGGGATATTTTATATGTGGACATTTGATACCACCACAACCGCTGTGAAATTTGAAAATATGCAGCTTGACGACTCGTGTCCTATATACTTTGTTCAATTATTCTCACAATGTTTTGAGATTTCCCATATCATAATCAAGTTAGTAGTCCACAATCACAAAATGTACTATTGTTTTGGTGGTAAAGTTGCATGGTGGGGTCTTAAATGAGATTTTGGTCTTTCGAAAACCGATTGAATCGCATTTTTATCAGTCATGATTAGACAAATGTAATTGGTATTACTTTTTCAGAAAGATTTCGTTTAATTGTATATTTGTTATTCATGATATTGTTTCAATAATAATAATAATAATAATAATAATAATAATAATAATAATAATAATAATAATAATAATAATAATAATTTAAATCATTTTTCAAATCATATTTTATAGTATTATACAATTTAATCTGTATCGTGCTTGTGTCATGCATTCGCCAAATTCGCACACTGAATGGGTCATATATATAGTTCCTTTTTGGCCTAAGCTAGTGCTTGTGTCATGCATTAACCAAATTCATATATAAATAGTTCCTTTTTGGCCTATCCTAGTGCTACAGTCGATCAATTTTCTGTCTTCATTGTTGCAAGCTAAGTGTAATCATTGATCAATACTGTAACTTTCAGCTGGAACATTCTATTTCAGCCCGTCATGACATCCATGAGCCAAACTATACATTTAACTTGATATGCATTGCAAGGTAAGAGACATTGTTGACTTTCTCGCTTTGTTTGCGTATGCTACATTGACTTGTTGCTGCTCCTGGTGAAGTGGAATCCCAGAACGTTCTTGGTCTCTTTTCGATCTGATATGTGCGCGATATGCAATAGTAAATCATGGAATGTGTGGAAGGAGGGGTGTGTCAAAGGACGAAAGATTCGTTGCATTGGAATTTTGATGATCTGTTCATTTGGAATATTCATGATGTACATTGTCAGATATACCAATATTATTGGATCAGTATTATTAACAAAGCTTTCAATACCAGTAGATCTGTACAAAAATCGATCCATATCGGATAAGATTGTTCGTGGCATACAAAATATATCTAGCTTTCAGCAAAACAATCATATATTTGTAATTGATGAAACTGTAAAATATTCCTCTCATCTGAGTCGTTTTGCAGGGAATCTATTACCAGGTATTTTGAAGAGCAGAACGCATGGATTTGCGTTTATTACGAACCAGGTGGCTAATACAAACCAAAATAGTTTTAGAGAAACTCACTTCATGACCATTTCTGGAAACGGTCGCCTTGGAAACAACATGTTTCAATTTGCTGCACTGCTGAGCTGTGCCAAGCGACTAAATTACACCGTTTTTCTTCGTTCCGATCACAGGATCAATAAATTCTTTTCAATTGCATGGGCTAGCAGAATGAGGCTGACAAATTTGAAAATATTTGGTGAGAAAAGCTACGGCAATTACGACGGCGACATTGTGAATCTAGATACTTCAAATAATTGGTCGCTAGGAGGGTATTATCAGTCTTGGAAATATTTTTATAAAGACGAAGATCTCATTCGTAGTTCATTTAATTTCAAACCAAATATATATGAAACGGCTAGTCAGTTTGTGGGGAGTTATAGACAAGGAAATAAAACGATTGTTGGTATTCACGTGCGCCGAGGAGACCTAGCGACCCAGAGTGCCGGTTCATTTGGCTACAGTGTGGCACCCATATCTTTCATAAAAAGGTCCATGAAGTATTTCAGAGAAAGGTACCCAAGCACTCTCTTCATAGTTGTAAGTGATGGAATTAATTGGTGCCAGGCAAAACTGAAAGATGATAATGATACCATATTTATCAGTTTCATGAATCCCGGAATTGATATGGCGGTGCTTACCCTTTGTGATCACGTGATTGTTACATCAGGAACCTTTGGCTGGTGGGGTGCATGGCTCGCAGGTGGAGATGTGGTGTACTTTAAAGGTTTTCCTAAGCCTGGAAGTCAGTTGGACAAACGCATGAGTCGGGAAGATTATTATCCTCCTCACTGGATTGGACTCGAATAGCGACAACATCAATTATAATGTTTCATTATCTAAGCTATTTTTCTTGATATTTCATTGAGCCAAAATCTAAACAAACTTCTTAAATGAATAAAGAATATATGCCAAACTAAATGTGTTGGAGCACATAAACTCTTTCTTTCTTTCTTTCTTTCTTTCTTTCTTTCTTTCTTTCTTTCTTTCTTTCGTTCTTTCTTTCTTTCTTTCTTTCTTTCTTTCTTTCTTTCTTTCTTTCTTTCTTTCTTTCTTTCTTTCTTTCTTTCTTTCTTTCTTTATTTCTTTCATGGGAGATCATTAAGGCAGACTGCGTTATTTTTTGTATCTAAGACAAGTACACGAGAAAAAGAAGACTACTGTTTTGACTGAGACGATATTCTCCACCATTCGATTTTACGTCTCCTATTCTCCTTGTCTTTCATTAGCCAATCGTCTCCCTAAAACCTTCCTTATCTGTCTCTCTGTCTGATACGCACACACACACACACACACACAGATATATATATATATATATATATATATATATATATATATATATATATATATATATATATATATATATATATATATATATATATATATATATATATATATATATATCTTTCCACAACTCATATCCCAATTTTGCGCTAAGTCTTAGAGTTAAGAATGATGCGTCTTATAAGGAAATGAAAAGGTACAAAAGTTTGAGATCTCTTCCATCCTTATGGATGGAACACAATTATATATATATATATATATATATATATATATATATATATATATATATATATATATATATATATATATATATATATATATATATATATATATCTGTGTGTGTGTGTGTGTGTGTTCTTCGTGTTGTTGTTGGGCTTAACGCCATTTTTTCAGCACACGATATGGCGGCCAGCATTAATGGTGGAGGAAGTAACCGAGAAATCATTGGAGACGGACATGGTCTATCGGGAAGAAAAAACAATTCATTCAGTAAATTATTAGGAAGTGATTGATCAATATTTGCAATAGTCAGTTTTGGTTTGCTAGAAAAGGAGATGCGGCATTCTCTACAATTATTGGAGGTATGATATGATGATTGCTTGAGACGGCGATGAACATATTGCTTCCTTTCTTGTTGAACATACTACTTTTCACTTGCTTCAAAATTGATTAGCGTTATATTTGCATTTTTATTAAATGTGTAAAAAAAAACAATTTAGAAGGATTTTAGAGTTGCAAAATATTTCAAAAAGCAATCTATTGCAACTCCTGCAGTCACTTACATCAATAAAAATGGTTGTTTCTTTATAACGGGTAATGATGGTTTTTGGTATTTTAGAATGGACATGTGTTCTTTGAGTGTTTGATAAACAAATATTTAGGCAAACCTGTGAAAAGAAAATTAAAGGCATCATAATAAATCTTATTTACATAATATTTGACAACCTTGTTTTATTTTTGTGCTGAACAATTCCTTGTTACTGTCACAGTCATTCTTATCAGCCTCAGAATAACGTACCCTTTCATTTTGGTACTGATGAAAGGTTTTACACCTAGTTTAAATGAGTCACCGTGTTCCGTCATACGATACTACTCATATAACCATTCAGCAATATCACTGGTATAACCATTTAACGATATTACCGACACAGTTATTCAGTGATAGCTACATATAACGCAATTCAACGATAATACCCACATAGCCATTCAACGATAACACCAATATAGGCATTCAACGATACTACCTATATAAGCATTCAATGATACTACCCATACAGCCATTCAACGATATTACCTTTATAGCCAGTCAACGATACAACCCAATTAACCATTCAACAATACTACCCATATAACCATTCAACGATACTACCCATATAGTCAGTCAACGATACTACCCATATAGCCAGTCAACGATACTACCCATGTAGATCCAGTCAATGATACCACCCATATAGCCAGTCAACGATACTACCCATATAGCCATTCAATGATACTACCCTGAACCAGTCAACGATACAACCCAATTAACCATTCAACGATATAACCCATATAACAATTCAACGATACTACCCATATAGCCATTCAATGATACTACCCATATAGCCAGTCAACGATACAACCCAATTAACCATTCAACGATATAACCCATATAACAATTCAACGATAATATCCAGATAACCAGTCAACGATACTACCCATATAGCCATATAGTCATTGAAATATACTTTCAAATGATACTACCTATAAAGTAATATCTCTCTGAATAACATAACACCTCCCATCATTGAGTATATACTGTTGAAACCCTATTGTAATATTTCATGTGTTTTCAAGCCTTGCTCTCCTACACTTAATGGTTCCATTAGTTTTTCAACCGTGTCCGACACTGTAATACATAATCGAGTCTTTCCTTTGCACAAAAACACATTTTACGTGTGATATAAATAATTTACTCATGTGTTAATCCAAAGCTATCATTTAAAAAGAATTAATTTCAATCATTAAGTTGATATGAATCTGTCACACAAGTTCTCGATTGAGCTGCAGAGGGTATCCAATAGATATCTCAATAGCTGCCAAAATATTATATCATATGTCGGCAGTTAACACAATAAAAGGATGAGACTCCCTAAAACTTAGGTGTACAGGTTGATGCTCATCTAGCCATTTATCAATAAAATGTGTGTTCGTTTCTGTTTGTATTTTTAAACAATTTCTTCGTTGCTTTCTTCCTTATATGTGTCCAGTAATGACGTGTTGGAATGCTTAGTATCGTATTGGTTTAAAACATATTCTTGGGATGAATGTATATTATTTTATCTGGAAATGAACGTGCAATTTAGATTATATCTGGTTCATCATTTGTTTCATGCAGGTCAAAGATTTTTTGACCAGGTGTTTCCTTCAGTTACCCAGTCTGACTTAGGTTGATTACATCGCAGGTCACTTTCATGACTTTGCTATAAAAGCACAGTATGTAAGGACCATAAGTTAACAATATGTCCACGATGCTTAGAATAACTGCTTCCGCAATAAATAAACATGCTGACTTTGAGTATTAAAAATCAAACAGCACTTACAGGATGTTTGAGGCTAAATAAACATGGCAACCTGATCTTTACGAAATAATGGTAGCCAAACAAACACGGCCTAATCAAACAAACATTCCTTGAAGTGCAAATGGACGAATATTATTAGTGATACATTTTGTTCTAGCAGTAAATGTATTTACCTACCTTCTTAAAGATAATCAAATAATTATCTTGAAATATAAAGTTCGTCTTCTTTATCAGATAGGGATATGCATAAAAAAATCGATTGTGAATTAAAGGTTTATAATACTACAATAGATTATGCCATAGAATCCCGTTAAAAGTGTTCCAGCTATATGGTTTTAAAGTAACAGAAAAGAGCGAAAGTAATCATGCATTTTACAATTCAATAAATAATTTATACCCTTGGAATACAACGTGAAAATCTAGAAGATCACACAGTGTTGAGAATTAAAGCAAAATAATATTCTTAAAAGTTCTAGCACAAATCCAAAATTTAGAGAATTCCGAATGAATCTCAGTGATGTTGTGATTGAATGACATAATCCAATGTGGCTTTGAATGAATTTGCAATAATTACCAAATAATGACCGAGTCCTAATTCAAAGAGCATCATATAATTCCAGTGAATATTTAAAGAAATAAATCCCCTTAAATACTGACTGAAACATGAATTAAAACGATTCGTCCAAACACTAATGTTAAGATATGGATTATATAATTATGTTTACTTCAAATTTATATGCAGAGAGTCACCAGACATATGACGCAACAAAATGCTATGGTTTTAGTGATTTATAAAGGAATTTTCTGTCATATTTGTAAATAACTTGCATCTAGAATATTTTTAATTTATGAAACAAATAACAGACCTTGAGTTCAATATTCATAAACATGTTTTGCATCCATATAATAATGGTCTTAAAGTATTATCTAAAATTACAGACAAATATTAGTCATGTAATATGTTGTTTATATAAACTCAACAAGACATTTGTCAGGTAGGACCTAAACTCAATTGCTGACTAAGGTCAACCACTCAATATTGATATACATAGCAACATATATTTATGGAGATACAAATGAAATATGCATAACAATAGATAATATCATAAGGAGCAAATATATGGTTTTAAAAGATATTTGTGGTCCAACGGGTCCAACATTCTAACAATATATAATTTAAAAACAAATAAATAACTTCAATTAAAATATATATCCAAGAAGTGTACATATATTTCCATGTTGCATGGCAAGGAATAGTCGCCTCAGCCACATCCTGTGACTCTAAGCCAAGGTGGTTTATGTAAATTAGTTCAAACACGGGATAGAAATTCCTAGTAATCCGTATGTTTTTGTTCATGGATTTGATACAGCATCATTATGCGCCTTAATAGTCAAACTGGCGGGCAGATGGTCACGTGACTTACTAGAACAGTCGCGTTTTCAAGTGCTCATCCAGGTCTGTGAAATTCCATTAGTCCTGGAAGAAAAGTAAAACAAAAAGTCGAAAACAAGTATCATTGTGTTATAACGTCTAGACCCTACCGCCTAACGTTTTAGGTAAACCTGATTGCCCGATGTCATATTCATGTATTTTATTTGTCAACGGAATGGTGTTTGGCTGCCTCAGCGGCAGCTCCAGTTTTCACGTGATGTGACTTAAATGAATTTGTGTTTAAATCGTACCACATACATATTGGTAAGGAAGTATTTTATTAAACAGCATGTAAGAATGTGGTAACTTTGTATGGTACATTAAGGTGTTAGAGTACTTAAAACAGACAAAGGATAGGTTTCTTGAATTGTGTTTGAAATATCAACGAATAAGCATCCATCCAAATAAACAGAACATTTTGCAAAATAAAAAATTATTTTCAACACAAAATGTTCAGTGCGTGTGATGTCACAATGTTTGATATGGTGAAACGGTGTACGGTACCGGTTATAGTAGACCTACACTGCACAGTGCCAGTGTTTACCTTGAAGTGCCATATCACAACTAAACATTACATTGTTGCGATACATTTGTGAAAAGATTGCTGAATGCAGTAACACAAACACACACACACACACACACACACACACACATATATATATATATATATATATATATATATATATATATATATATATATATATATATATATATATATATATATATATATTTGTGACTGGATATTTGCAGCACTCGATTTTGAATATTAGACTGTACAGAAGACGTAAACAAAACTCTATTTGAGTCGGATTTGCATTGCATAATTACTGTGTAAATATGCTGTGGCTGGATAAAGTTGTGTCAATTGAGGAGACCGGATTATGTTTGCATTATTTCTGTGAACAAAGGTGAATTTATTTAATTCTATATGTTCACATTTAAGCCTCGCTTGTATATAGGATGAATCCCATGCTCCAGATATACCGCCCTTCTTCACCCCCACACCCATTTGGGCTACCAACTGAGCGATACCTTTAATTTTACTTGTAATTACTGTTCGAGTATTGGAGTTTTTAGCAATTTGTCATGTTATGATATGTTATACACGACATAACAAACCCACCCCTGTGGGGGTAAATTGATTAAATTGAAACAGACGAGACTAATTTCCCCCAATACCTTTTTGCCAGTCTAATCGAGAAATGTTCACTGATAACAATACAATTTCAGAAAGCGGGGTTAACAAATTTTTCTCATGATGGCAGCCAGCCAGTGAAGATGATACTGCACACTAATTTCCAGGTCTTATTTAGACCAATCATAATCACATACAATGATATGTTGACGTGTGGTAATATCAATACTATGAAACTGCACATTTTATAGGAAAACTATACCGACTGTGTAATAAGTATTCATCAAACTATTGACCCATATATTTCAGAAATTATTAACAAAGATGCAAGCAAGGATATTTCGAATGCCTTAACAAGTATCAACTTCTCCATCAAGTAAAATCTGGTTTCCGACAGAAACATTCATGACAAGCACCATTGACAAAATAAATAAATGAGTATTTGTATCGACCGAATCAGACGAACTAACTGGCCAAATCTTCATTGATTTTGTAAAATCAACATTCAGCTTGGTTGATCACATGGTTCACATTAAACTACTTTTATCCTGCAAGTTTTCTCTTTTTCTTTTTGCTTGTTTCATGGTGCATCATACTGAAAAGAGCACATGTTGTTTGTCGATCTCGCATGAGTAAATGTAAGCAAAATATCAACTCCCTTAGAATTACTGTCGAGGTTCTACATCTCTAGTCCCTTGTACTTTATTTCAGGGATATATACTAGAGCTGATATGCAAATGGAGAAACACAGCCAGATATAAATTATCCAATATCTACAAGCTCCGGAAAAGTGGCACCCGTATAATTCTGAAACTTCCTATTATAAATCCATCGAATGTTTTATTTTAACGTCTACAATGGCTAACCATACAAAATGTATCCTGTATTTAGAAGAAACCAAAATATATAGGTGATTAAGCGATCATTCTCCAGATTATATCGCTCACCTAAATGAACCAAGATCATCAAATACTGCTCGAAATCGCCAATCAACAACTAGAAAGGGTCTCCAGATTCCTTGGTCGAAAACCAACCATTAAAAAAGCTAATTCGCTGTATTAGCACATATCTTTTTAAATTTCTTATCAATGAAGATATATAATTCATATTCCCTTGCTTCATTTAAAACTGCATTAAAGGAATTTCTTTCTTCACAAACTGGAATGACATATTAAAGCCTACCAGTATAGAACTTTGTCATTGTGTCCATGATATATTATAGCCATGTTTTATTTGTTGTAGGTATATAAGATTTTAGTTATGCTAAATGCATACACCTGTATATAGTATAATGTTCATACATGTATTTGTTAACCAGTACAAGCACATATATTATTTCCTTTAAAATCTGTGTAAGTAAGTGTGCGAGGTACCGGAGTGTTGGTACGTGCTATTAAAAATATATATTAAAACATAACTGGTTACAAAAAAGATGAGGACCATATTTTAAAAGGGACATGCATGACCGAATTTGTTATCCTTGTTAAATTAAGTTTATTATTATTATTATTATTATTATTATTATTATTATTATTATTATTATTATTATTATTATTATTATTATTATTATTATTATTATTAATGGCCTCATGCAAGTGTATACACTACATTGTTTTATTACTAACATTCACCTTAAGTTTAACTTAACTGTGGAGGATATTAACATATATGCTACTACAGGTCGATAGACAGGAGACCTATAGGCGACAGCTGTCGCCCCGAGGATATCTGTCTTGTCACTCTTGCTAACCAATTATGTTGTTAGTTTAATATGTTTGTGGTCTGAAGGCCATTAATGATATAATAATAAGGTTGCAACTTATGTTAAATCTGTGAAGTTCTTTGAAATGGTGCGTATTTACATTTTTCACTTTTGATACATAATGACCTCGCAACGTTTCAGTGACAGCGTTTTTATGCATATATCTGTTGACCGTGTATATGTTTACAAGTTTTTGGTAAATTTTAAGATGCTTTTAAAAAAATCAAATCAAAATCGTTGATTATATTTTTTTTTCTTCGAAATAATGCTATTGAAATTTATGTGCTTGGGATAGGCGTGTCCATACATTCAGGTCTGGAATAAGCTTCCCGATAAGGTAACGGTCGTGTTTGCAAAAACAATAATACTGGCAGGCTTGACAACAGATCACGATCCCACAGCCGCTTGCCTAAATAAATCAGACCTCGTGGGAATCTTTTTCGAGAACCAATCTGAACACGAGATAGTTGCTAGGTTCTCGAATTATGTGATCATATGATTAATGAGCCTAACAGATGTATCAGTTTTCCAAAGAACACAACAAGTCCAAAATTAACGCATACATTGTTGACGTCCTTTGTCAGACTTTGATCGGTAAAGTAAATGAAAAAAAAAAACAATATTTAAATCAAGCAATGTATTCTTTTAAAATGTTACTTAAACTGTAAAAAAATATATTGTAAACCAGAGCTCGCAATTCCCGCTGTTGTTTCATTAGACAATTTTATGTATTTAATAATGCGAGAATAGTAGGGTTTTGCTTTATTTTTTCTGATTAACAATGTAACAAAATGGCTCTAGAAAATATTATTTTGATCACAGTATCTACCTCAAAGCCTTGGAAAATATGCATACTTTTCTGTATATGCTCAGGTAATTCATAAAAGATTTTAGAAAGTGAATACATATTACAATAGGATCAGTCTAATTTTTCATTTGGCCTATTATTTACCTCTAATTTAAAAAAACTTTTCTTTTAAAAACATTTTGTCTGTGTCCATTCAGTCAACATTAAATTAATCTGTTAATAATAGGGATATATTTGTTTGAAATTTTGTCAATACGTTCGTGGACTTATGATTGCTCAATGATAATTAGAACCTTTCATCTGTATTTGCTTTCATCTGTACTAGCCTATGCAGGTGTTAAGATAAAGGTGGACACACACACACACACACACACAGAATATTAATAGTTGCATATGTTCATCTTGTGTGCACTCATGTGTTTTCGTGTCTGTGTGTGTGACTAGAGAAAGAGGCAGATAAAACGCCATATTAGGCCTGTGAAAGATTACAGCATATTCATATTAATTTTTTAAAAGACATATCAAGTGTATGTGTATGTAGACTGAAGGATCAATTGCTCAGTTGCATCGGACAATTACAATCATAGCTGTGTAACAAAAGTGCGCCAAATGGTCCATGACATGTAAAACAACCAGGATTTCTTGTTTAAAGTCAAATTTGCATATGTAAAATAAATAAATTCAATCCAGCTATCTAGATGCAATTACAATTGAAAATATGAGCTTTTGGTCTTTACAGTTACATGATTCAAGAACGTAAATGGACAATCGATAAAACACTGTTTTAATAGTGATCGTAATCAAGATTTTTGATCAAGCAACCAGGTGTCGTTTTTTTTGCAACCAGATGCTTAAATTGGGTTGCTCCACGGGCAGCTATTCTTTTTAACACGGTATGTATGTATGTATGTATGTATGTATGTATTTATGTATGTATGTATGTATGTATGTATGTATGTATGTATGTATGTATGTATGTATGTATGTATGTATGTATGTATGTATGTATGTATGTATGTATGTATGTATGTATGTTATGATATGCATGGACTATGTATCTATGGAATTATTCGATTTGAAATCAAGAAAATCTGTATGAATGAATTAGTGGTTAAAGAAATATTTCTTCATTTAAATATTGAAACATTATATACAACTCCAGCTGTCAGATCTCACACACTTGATATGTTGAACTGGGACTTTTGCGTAGCTGTGACGCTATTTAAATTTATTCCCAAGCTGTTAGGAACTTAGAAATAATACTCAAGTTTGGAAGAAATCACCCATAATGCTCTGCTTTTAGAGACAATTGTTTCACCAAAAGGTAACCTTTATCTACCTGTTTCTGGTGTTAGGCACACAAAGAACATAAGGTCAATTCTAACGGATGCCACAATTGTCATGAAAGACAACACACTGCATTACGAGTTTTGTTGTTTCAAAATGAGACAAGATACCTTATATGAGAAGATAGTTTTACCTATTGGAACGATTAATGTAAAATTAATAATTGGAATGATTGCTCTTGAGGTTGATATTTGTCGAATCTGTTAATCTGGTTACGATAGTCACACATTCGTTGATGTTCTCAATGGATATAAAATTTCATTGAGCATTATTTTTAATAGTTACTAATAAGTTAACAAGACTAATCTATAGTATGAACTAAAAGCAAATAAATCTAATTTATTTACATTATCTACAATCAATCTGATTTGTAGCTAAACTTATGTTACGTGTGTTTTCATTGATGATTATAATTAGTAACGTTTATTTAGTTAATAATATTTTAAACACCAATTTTCCAGATATGTATTAGGTTTGCAGTAATTATTGAATAGTGCATGAATTCATTCATAAATTTCAGAGCGTCTAGTAGTACTTGTAAACATCATATTATACGACAAAGGACATGAATTCGTGAAAAAAAACAAGCGGACGCAATTTATGGTTAGTCAGCTTAGATTTGAATTATTCTAGAATTTATTTGCGATGATCAAGACATAACGTTTTAATAATTTATATAATCAGATTATTACGTACAAAGACCTTCTTAGTAGCACAGCTAGTCAGGTCAAATTGAGAGGATTTCATTTATTTGACTTTGTAAGACTGCTAATCGTCCTACCATTTTCAAGATCACGGTTGTTTTCTGTTTCTTCTTTGCGTAAGTTTTCATGTCGACCAAATATTTTACCGCTTTCTGAGTAAGCGCGTTCTATGTTTATCTTCGAAGGCTGGTTAATATCATTCTGGGGGAATGGGTTAACTGTGATTTTCATCTAAGCTTACATCATCTTTTATTTTGGTTTTATCTCAATATAATTCTTATTTTACCAGATAATACCAGGGATCTAATATGGCGCTAGGTAGCTTTGAATCTGAGCAAAATAACGTTTCCACCTACAAGAAGATAGAAATTAAGCACGAAAATTTCAGGGCCATGCACAAAAATATTGTGCAAATGTGTGATTTATATTTTTATCCAGTATATCAAGCAATGAAGCTTCATGCCACAGGCATGCAGCACCATGTTTCAGCCAGTCACATTATACTGACACCAGGCCACCAGCCCTAACATTAACTTCTTAAGGATGGGCGTCAAGAGAGTGAACTGCTAGTGTAATTTTGATGCGCCTTTGGTATGACTCAACTGCGGATCGAACCAACAACGTCCTGCTCTAACCATGTATGCCACAGGAGCGGTCACGCAAGAACATCGATGAGTTGGTTCCTGTAATAACTGTGGCATACCGTCTTTTCGTATAGCGGTACGTTCAGAAATACCGCGGACTACCGCGTTAAAACATTTTGTTGTGGTACCCATCTTAAATTTCTGTCTATATGGACCATATATAAGAGCACATGTCATGTGGTTCCATTGATGCTCAAATAAAAACACATATGTAGAAACAACCTGACTATAATGGTCAATTGTAGATGGTCTACAGAGTAGCTATCGAATAAAATAAATTTATATTTTGCTAAGGATGTCCTTTAATTAGACCTGATTTCCTTTGAGGAACTCGATATTTAACGATTCACATAAAATCTAGAATGTTTATTTGATCTGACAATATGGCACTCTGAGAGATTTCTTTGTATTTTCTTTCTGATGATTATTTATTTATTTAATCTGAAACTGACATACATACATATTATTCTAACAATGCTTTTACTTAATGCGGACTTTCTCCATGTTTAATAAATGTGAACTTACAGAAGAAAATAAATTGTTGTTCGTGATTGTATTGTCAATCTGTTTAATTCTCTTTTTTCATATGAGAGAGAGAGAGAGAGAGAGAGAGAGAGAGAGAGAGAGAGAGAGAGAGAGAGAGAGAGAGAGAGAGAGAGAGAGAGAGAGTCGCAAGTATTCGCGTATCAGTTTTATATAAACTGTTTTAGATAGACTAAATTATGATAACCTATTCAGAACATTCCCCAAATGATAACATTATTCTAGTTGTCAAATAATCGGTATAAAAAAGAAAGAGAAAAACTATATATTGATAATTGTAGTTCCTGATCAACATATACTAGTACGCATTATGCTTAATATTCTTCTAAAGAAAGTTTAAAGTGATACATAATCGCTCTGGAGGCCTAGTGGTTAGGGCAACCGGCCGAATCATACCAAAGACTTACAAATAGGGTATTAACCGCTGCCTCGCTTGGAGCTTAGCATTAAGAGTTTTTAAGACTTGTCGGTCTAGTGTCAAGATAATGTGACTGTATGGGACATCATGCTATATGTCTGCGGCATAATTTCCCAGTGCTAGACATCACTATAAACTACTACACTGCAGACATCGTAGCGATGACTGAAAAAGCTACGTTAAAAATCATACCACACAAACCAAAACACACACACACAAACACACACACACATAACCGTATAATGTGTTCTTAGCGGCTCAATCTCACAGGCAACAATTAGCTACGTGTGCAAACAATCATACGAATTGGAGCACTATTGCCACGTTGAGAAGAGCAGTTTTCCGGGCGACTTGTAAGATGAGCAGTTTCATATTTACACCCGTCTTTAATTAATCACGCTGAAAATAAACTTAAGTCTTGCATGCAAGAAAGATTTTGTAAATAGCTTGACATTTGTAACCAGGGTTATATCCACTTTTGGTACATTTCTTTTACTTGCAGCAATTATTCATGCGTTTCTAAAAGCTTGACCCGAATTTATCAAGCGCACTTTTGTATTTGGATTCATGTATGAAGTATCAAGTGTATTTCGGCTGTCCAACTGGCACAAATAACCGATATATGGAAGAGACACAAACTTTGATGGAAATAGGGAAGTTGGTCATATATATAAAAAATGCATGTTCAATTCATGATCTATGTACTACAGCAGATAAGCAAAGATACAATTTACCCTCATTGATCTTGCCACATGTAAAGCTTCTGTAATCCGATCTTAAATCGAAAAGCGGATGTTACAATCTTCTTATTAATATTTATAAATGCTAAATCAATTATGGATCTGAGTTGAATCATTATTTTATGTCTGTATCGAATAATGTTATGGAAAAAAATTAGACTTAAATTTGAGCCCTGTTCATATTTTGCATTATTATAGAAACTGTTTTGAAGCTGTCTTGCAGTTACCAAATCCATCTCTATTGCCTATCCGTGAACAATAAAATATTTTTAGTATCTATTATTCGGTGTATACTGCTTTTACCTCTGTTCCTGCTTGTACTTGTGTACAAAAGCAAACTTGTTTTCAAGGTCAGTCGTTGGAAATCTGCTCATACTGCTACGTATTAAATGAAGTGAAAGGGCGTACTAATTAAGGATGGATAAAGAAATAATTCATCTATATCTTAAAACAGAAACTCTAATCGAGTTTTTACATTTGTGTTCATTAAGCTGAACTATCTTTTGAAAAAAAACATTCTTTGAAATTGCTAAGTGCTAATTGGTTTAGGTAAACACTAATTTAGGAAAAGACATTCTGGGTTTCATTATTGTCGTGCAACAGATCATTCTTAACAACTAGAATTCCTTCTGAAAAAAAAAACATTCTTTGGAATTGCTAAGTGCTAATTGGTTTAGGTAAATACTACTTTAGGAAAAGACATTCTGGGTTTCATCATTGTCGTGCAACAGGTCATTCTTAACAACTAGAATTCCTTCTGAAAATTTGGCATATTTGGTCGTGTGATTGAGTCTCTTGAACATTTCCTTTGTATTGACAATAAATGCATTGCCTGTTGATTGTACTTAAATTGTTGTTTTCAATTCTTTATGTTATATGCTTTTAATAGTCGTTACAAATTAAAAAAAAATCAATAAACAAACTTATCTTCAAAGGCCAGATTTTTAGATGCTCAATTGGAATTTCCTATTTTCCACTTGCAAAGAGGAGAAATGTTAATATTCCTGTCCTTTTTAATCTGTTCCATTGATTTTGTACTGCTTTGATGCAAGCATAGATGGCTTTGTGGTGTAGCTATTTAAGCAGCTCTGCACGGGACCTCACAATTCAGAAGGTCCCAATTTTGGAAATAATTTTAAAGTTCAGGTAAATGTTCTCTTTTTCACATCGTTGCACATCGTTGTGATTAGTGAGGACAGAGTCACATTCTACAGAAGACTTTTAGGTCACGGACACATGTGAATCATTGAGCTACATCACCAAATGGTAGGTAATACGTATGAACGCAGGTATTAGATCATTTTACATTTTAGCAACATTATATGAGTAAAAATAATATGCTTTTTTCAAGTATTATGCTTTATCCATATTTCATGCCTTTTAACAATCGTTTCAATATATTAAATGGGTACAACAATAACGTGCATATGTTCACTGTACAAAGACGTTTTAATTCCGGATGATACCAAAAAATATACGCTATACCCACAAAGTAGGATATGTATGTATGTATGTATGTATGTATGTATGTATGTATGTATGTATGTATGTATGTATGTATGTATGTATGTATGTATGTATGTATGTATGTATGTATGTATGTATGTATGTATGTATGTATGTATGTATGCATGCATGCATGTATGTATGTATGTATGTATGTATGTCCATCCCTTCCTCCCTCCCTCCCCCTCTCCCTCCCTCTCTCTCTCTCTATATATATATCTATATCTATCTATCTATCTATCTATCTATCTATATATATATATATATATATATATATATATATATATATATATATATATATATATATATATATAATACACAACACCAAGACGTAGAATGTAAAGGAGAAATCTTGCAAATATGAATAAAACTGTTTACTTCTATTCATCCATATATATATATATATATATATATATATATATATATATATATATATATATATATATATATATATATATATACACACTTACACACAAATTGCCTTCCTTTATCCTTCAATATTTATTTCATTCATATTCATTTAAGCATAATAATCACAAATTTGAATTTCTTTATATGTGCTTATAATTTAAACCTCGTTTTATTAATGTTTTAAATGTTTTATAACTGTCTATTAATACTTCAAGTAACCAGGAATACAGGAATGCCGATGAAATACTTCTGGCCTAGCTTACTGATGTTCTCAGTAAGTCACGTGCATGCTAACAAGAAATTAAAATCTTTATCATCTATACTTTCAAATGTACTAAAACATTTTGTTTAGTTCATTCTCAAGCAAACATAATCAAACAAAACGTAGATTGTGTACTACATGGGAATACATATTTTGTTTGCAAAAATGTTCTTTAGACTATGAATAGAAATTAGAGTGTATCAATATAAAGACATACGCAACGTTGATTACCATCAACATTTACGGTTTATTTCTATACATCAAAGGAGCTGAAGGAACTATATACGTGGACTATCTATTGCTTGAAGCATTATTAACAATGCATTGGTACTAATTACGTAACAGTATTTAAGCTCGTACTTTGTCGATTTAGGTACAAGCCGCTGAATTAACATAGTGTGAATAAAGTAGTATGTTTACTGCGCAAATAATTCCTATACTGAAGATTTAAACAAGACCAGCCTCTAGAAAACACGGAAAATTAGGTTTGATCTTATACTCATTGTTGCAGTTTCAGCGGGAACAGGTATGATTAGCAACATAGCAATGGTCACTACTACGGTGCACTGATAGTCACCAGTCACCAGTAACTTGTTCCTTTTACGCGATAGATTTTATTACCTGTTTTGGTACATCAGTTGGTATGTTCTTGTGACAGCACAAAAGCAAGGATGCCATTACACTTTATTTCCATTTAGTATCTTCGCACATTGATAGCGTCGGCTTCCTTTACTATTCAGCACTCAGAAAAAGAACACGGTGTAAATTACTGTACTTGATTGGTGATTTTGTGCTGATAGAGGTCGTAACATTTTTATAGTATTTGTTGGCCAAGTCAGCTTCCACTGACGTTATTCACTAGGACCAAATCATCGTGCACGTATTGTAAGGTCTTTGATTTATACTCGTACATGTAGTAACATTGTTTGAGACTTTACAGTGACGGGCATATGCACTGTCATAAATTTATTCTTTTATTTTTCTTATTATGAAGCCCCAAATTTAAACATGTTTTATTGTAAAATTAGAAAACTTGGCTTGCAGCCTGAATGCAAATCTGGATTTTCTTACCCTTACAAGTATGTTTCGACTGAAAGATATTATAATTACAAGCAGCGAATCAATTTATCTTTAATTTTCACAAAACCATTAACCAACCATGTAGCATATATATATATATATATATATATATATATATATATATATATATATATATATATATATATATATATATATATATATATATATATATATATATATATATATATATTTAGAATAAGAATATATATATATATATATATATATATATATATATATATATATATATAATATATATATATATATATATATATATATATATATATATATATATATATATATATATATATATTATAGGATTAAATGATCCTGGTTGGGTATTTATCGATGTGTAAATTTGACCTAATCACTCACAAAGTAAATAAAGTCTAGTTTAGCAGTAGAAAAGAACAATTTTTTATTAAGCGTATAAACAAAAGACAAATATTTAACTGCTGTAACATCTTTCCGACATTGACGTCATATTTGATTGGCCCGAAAGTAGTTTTGGGTTTTCACCACAAAGACGATATATATTTCCCCAAGCTAAAGCAATGAAGATTGTCCATCGCAGTTCCAAATTAGTAGCATACAGGGCCAGATTTGTAAAAGCGTATCACTTTTACGATGCAAACAATGCACAAAAATGTATTATAAAAGATAATGGTTTTCTCGTTGGAAAAGAACTGAATATGCTATTGAATTATTACTATTTAAATAGTAGTAACCATTAATAACAATGGGAAAATATAGGATTTTATGTGATTGATGAAATGTAATTTTGGGAACTTAAATACTTGTTTTGAAGATGAACCCAAATAAATGAATAAATAATACAGTAAATAAAATGAATGGCCACTTAAAAATAACAAATAATACACTGCAACTATGTTTTCTGGGAACATAAAAAAGTTTTCAGTTAGAACTATAACAAGTAAATTAAATCAGTAAAATCACCGTCATCTTCATTATTATACTCTGCTTAATGTGCATTTCTTTATATTCAATGATGGGAGCATTCGTTTTTAGCGTCTGTTTCTTTGCGATTATTTTTTTATGCCATCGACATTTTATCAAGCGATAGTAGAATGCAAATAAGACAAAAAATCTATCAACAAAGCAATTAGTGTCTGTTTACTTGTGGACCGCACTATTTCCATTAGATTCAGTCAGGTTTACTCAGACAAGCTATTAAGAAGTGTTTAAAACAAGGTATAGTTACGGCGTTTGATGTCTAAACATTTCCGTAAGCTAGTGGTAATTCCTTATGAAAGATTACTGTGACCGCCAGCCAGGCTATAGTTCGGCCAGCTAGACCAAGGCTGGTAGTATGTACAAATGGGTGTTAAAGATTTGTTTAGAGGTCAATAAAAATTTTCAAGTCAGGGTAATAAATTTGAGATTACCAACCTATAGAGCCATCTACTGTGATGGACTAGGCGATATTGATCAGGGTCTATTCATCAGAAGGATTGCACCAAAAGCTATGCTAAGTGCAAAGCAACTGGGAATGAAAGCTATGGATATTGTTCGTGAAAAATGTATTTGTGCTGTTGTTTATGTTGCCGGTAAAGAATTTTCAGCAATCAAGGACAGACTAGCACAATTAGTACAACGAAAACCTCAGCCAGTAAAATTACTCAGCACTGACGTGATGCCTGCAAATGTTTGTAAATTAATAAATCAAGTCGCAAATAAAAAACTACGAGAGTTAGCTGGTAAAAAAGGAACAATATAACTCCTAGTCTGATAGCTGGAAGTGGTCTTCGTGTTTGATGATAGCAAATATAATAAAGATGTGCAAACGTATCACGAATTTCACATGGACGAACCAGTACTGTAGGACGAGCATGCGCGATTATCAGTATTATTCTTATGACGCACGACAGCCTAAACAGCGTGGAAGAATTGAACTTCAAGTTCAGGACACATTCAGATATTTCTTACCCATGGAAGAACTCACTGAAATAGAAGGCGTAATTTTAAAAACGTATGCTGCAGCATACGATGCTAATATTAAGGAAGGATTTGTTCATAACGGCAGCATGGCATTGTTTGACTCTACTACTTAAGCAAGTAACAAGGGAGATAAATGACGAATTATCTGACCTGCTCAATCTTGCCAATGTTGATCAAAACGTACTTTTTTAAACAATATTTCAGTACCGTGAATGAAAATTGAAGACGAGTAATATTTCAATCATATTATTATTCGTAATCAATTATCGCGAGAAGGTCTTATTATTGTTTATGACAAAGAGGACAAACTTGTTCCTTATATTGTTACTTCGTCGTCGATCAATGATAGGTTGTTAAAATCTGGAGATAACATAAACGGTGTCATTAACAAAAATAACAATCAAATTATAAATGTAGGGGAATAAACAGATGATCTCGACGCATCAACGAAGAAATATGTTGATAATAAGGAAATCCTATCACAACTTCGTTTACTACAATCAATGATGGAATTACCACACTTAAAACTGATTTTACTAATCAAGAACAACTGTTTCTAAACTTTCGTAGCAAAATAAACAGAACCATTAATGAATTGTTTTGACGTCCAACAACAGTTGGAGTGGCCGATTGGTCTAAAGCGCTTTCCGTTACGGATCACTGCCATCTCACCTCTGTCTGTGTGGGTTAGAGTCTAAGATTTGGTGAATGTGGATATGAGAGGAAGCTTGCCAGTAGCTTCTCGTGAGTCGGTGGTTGTTTCCGGTGATTTCCTGGTTCTTCCTCCACCATTAATACTGGCCGCCATGAATAGCCTATTGTGAGCTGAAAAATGGCTTTAAGCCCCACAACAACAACAACAACAACAAAAAACAACAGCAACAAAATCTTGCCGATATAAATGCGAGAATCAGCGATATTATCAGTGAAATTCCTAATATCATTCAGAAAACTAATCTGATTAAAATTCCTCACGGTCTAGCTAACAATACACAGTATCACCAGGTTGATGAACATGGACACTGCAAAATAACATTGTCAAACACATCGCTGTATTCACTGATATGTACATGCTGTCCATATTCAGCTTTGCAAAATTCAGGATGTTTGCTAAATTTCCATGGAATCATTAAATCGATAATTTTCTGGAGTTGTATCTATAGTGTTAAATAAAGATACCGAAGAAACATTTTACTCGTGGTATCTAGAATTTATCGCCGAAGCACCTCAATTAAGTACCTGATATAGTATAATGATATACGTTCAAAAATACAGATACAATTAGGCATGTGGGTGGCAAACTAAACTACAAACTATTATCGACAATTATACAATTAAATTAACAAAATATCGAAAACACGTGGTTGTTGATATAATTGTCTATTCATTGCTGGAACCGGTGTAATATATCAGCAATAACAATGATTGCGCCTGTAGTTGAAACTTATCGTATAATACTCAACAAATATAGCGGCATTTTAAGTATTATTACAAAGAAAATAAATACATTAACGAACTCAAAATTACACCAGTATGTGGTAAAGGTACATGCAGAAACAACAGCATATTCCAAGCTATCAACGCTCATCTCTCAACGATGGCAGAATTTCCGATGAAGAATCGCGATGGTAAAAATCTACAATGCAGAATTTGACGACAGCATTAAAGAACTCAATCATTTAAATTAATACAGAAATTATTACAGCAAATTTTAACTAATACTGTTCCGATAAGAACTAGAATGATATCAGCGAGATTAACTAATCCTGAATACAGAATTAATTTTCCGTCCGCAATAGCTACAAAAAATTGCGTTAGTGCAATTACGGGTTTATTATAGTTGGCCAAATATTAGATCAAAATCATTCAATGGGCTACAACTAAATAAAGCATTAATATTTCTTTTTATACAAATCTGACTGAAGACCCGATTGACAAGTAGTCAATATTCCAACGGGGAGGTATCAGATAGAACAAATCAATGTAGAATTCCAACGCGGAATAAAATCCATTACAGGAAAAGAATAAAAAATAGCTATTACTGTTCATGAGCCAAAACTTCCATCTGCCATTGAAATATTATCGCCAGATTATGCTGTAGATGTATATCGATCATCGATCATAATTGTGTTAGAATGGTCAGAAATTACACTGGTTTATTTTGGTCATCCAGAATCAGGATGAAAGAAAATTTAAAATTACCCGAATGCAGAAAAAAGTCCTTGGGGTGGAGAACTCTCTGTATATCATCATGATGATCCAAATGTAGGGTAGGGAGGAATATAAATATGTGCATGATGACCTATTTCTCACTGATATTGTTATTATTAAATGATGAATATAATAAATCTTTAGCTGACCTTAGGATTTATGTCACTGGATTGATAAATCATTAGAGCGAGCACACACAAATAATATCATCGGTATAATTCAGCACATAAATTCAGTGGTACATAATTTTAATCATATTAATAAGTTTCTGGCTGAAAATATATATGTGGTTGGACCATCGTTAGGTATTAGAGCCACGTCAAATGTTCCAAAAATCAATTTTGCTATTCATGCTTATTTTTCAAATATAATTGAATCGTGGAGAGATATAGCCCTCCTGACAAGTATTCTTAAACAAAACAATGATCCATACTCGGGAGACCGTCATATATCATTTGGTATTGTAAATATTTCGTCAACGATCGTAGTCAATCTAGTATGTGATGTGGTTGATTACAGCTATCAAGTTGACACTTACAATTCCAGTCTAATTTCGCATATCATCTGATCTTGCTAGAATGTTTTTTGGCAAAATAGGGGTTCATTAATTCAGAAATATTTATATTAATTTTCATTCATAATTCAGAAATCTATTTTTTCTTTCAGAAATATTTTTTTTATATAAACAGATACTTATCATATAAAGAATCATAAAAACATTAACGTTATTGCTATTGCTATCAAGCAAAATTTCTGATGAACCTGATCTTGAAAATATTATGAATGAACAATGAATGAACAATTACAATCTCGAAAATAAAAAAATACTAATACGCTGCACTCCGATTATAGATTCATAAAGTTAATCCAACATTCGATGTTACAATCAATAGCGGCCGAGACATACCAAAGACTTACATAATTGGTACTAACAACGGCCTCGTTTGGCGCTAAGCATTAAGAGGTTAGTGTTAGGACTGGTCGGCCGTGTGTCAGGATAATGTGAATGGGTAGGATGTCACGAATGCGGCATAATGCCCCAGTGCTAGACATCACTATAAACTGCCGCACTGCATAGTAGCGATATGATTGAAATATTGTGAAGGTTACGTTAAAAATCCAAATCTTTCTCTCTTTCTCTATCTCTCTCAGACACACACACACACACTCACACACACATACACACACACACACACACATATATATATATATATATATATATATTTATTTATATAATTTTTAGACATTAATGTCATTGTTTCTTTCTTTTTTGTGGAGATATTAGGAAAAAGTGGAATGCTATTAAAGAAAACTATTGACGATGCAGATATTGTTTCTATTTTTTCTTTACATATGGAAGACAAAGATAGCCATTAGGCTCATAGCTATTTCAACAATCAATTCGATATGCAAATCTAAAATGAATATGGCGGATTCCGTGTACACAGACCACCCTTTTTCAGCAAATACCAAATTGATAGTTTAGCGTTATACGTCGACGTTTAAATAATTCGGGCGCTAAACGAATTATATAGCTATATTTCGAGACGCTGACGTGATAATTCAATGAGAGCAAGACTCCGATATCATTCGCAATGCAGTGCATGTAAATGGTGTATGTTAATGAAAACAAATCAAAAAGTGTTTAAAATAAAGGACGATATACTCTCAGGAATTCTATAATACAAGTCAAGTTTATTGTATCAAAAAGTTTCTTCATCTCATGCACATTGTAGTACTGACCATGCGTAGATTAGAGGTAGAAACACCCCATCAACAAATACTGAACAGTAAATGGTTCATTGCACGATATGCACTCTGGTGGGTCTTCTCTTTTTGGTATGTGGAAATGGGTTATATAAGTATGACCAATTCGAATTCTTACACTCTCTACTCCCTACGGATGGTTCTTTAGGAAGGAATCCAATTTCCTAGGATTAATTTGATGGCTTGAAGTTTTTTATTCACTGCATTATTACAAGATGCCTGCCACTTCTGACGCAAAATCTTTTTAGTACCAGTATGTGATATTTTAAAGTGAGATGGTTCGACGTTTTTTGCCATTTTAGTAGCGCGATCATTACCTTTAATAACATTAATTAATTAATAACCATTAATAACACTATGGCTGGGTAACCAACATTATTATTGTTGGAGGTACGCAGCTCAGTATTGCTCACGAGAATAAAGGTTAATAATGGGTTCTCCAGTTTTCTATTGTGTAGTGACTGAAGTACTAATAGTGATTTTAAAGAAATGATACTGTTTAAAATGTGTTTACTTTCGATATATCGCAGAACAAGGTCTATTGCTCTGATTTCCGCTGAAAAAAAGTGATGTACCATTTGGTAAGCAAACATTTTGTGTATTTTCCACTAACAAAGGCTGCATCAGCCTTTTTCCATCCTTTAATCTATCAGTATAAATTTTTGTGTAATTTTCAAATTGGGTGTGGAGTTCATGATAATAGCTATGGAAGGGTTTGTCTTCGATTTGTTACATCGGCGAACGTAAAAGTACATTTGATTGTTAAAGTAGCCAGAAAGATATTTTACAGGTGGATGCAGTCTGAAGTTTATAAAGATTAACTTTGGTACTGTCAAGGCTGGATATATTCTAATTCTAAAGGTAGATGTGGCGTTTCAGTTGTTTTCGAATAAGGTATGGGTTGACAAACAGCCGAAAAAGCAGGGTTCATAGGGTTTGATTTTAATTTGAGAGGATGCTCTGCGGAATGCATTTCTCTATGATGTGATAAAGGTGGTTCGTTCTCTTCAGCGGTAAGGCTTTCACACGGGTATGTCTTAGATGCTCTTAGAGTCTTATTCCTTCATGACGAATTGGGTCAAGCATCATTCAATAGGAATTCCTTCCTGAACCTTAAACAACGCAACCATAGTCCAGTTTGGAGAGAACAAACGTTCTATATTAGTTGAGGATGATTTTTCTATCAGTACCACAGTCAGTGCTCGCTAGCACTTTAAGTAGACCTAGATATTTCAAGCATTTAGCTTTCAAGTTCTTTAGGTGTGGAATATAAGTCAGTTTTCTGTCGAAGATTATAACTAAAAGTTGGTTTCCTCAACATCTCGAATAGGTGTTCCATGCAGCATGAGTTTAAATTTATGATGACGTCTTTGTAACTGACAGAAATGCATACGTAAAGGTTTTGAATTGAGAATTTGAAATCGCTAGTATTCGCCTAATTTTGAATCTTGTGATATTTTACTGTAGGTGTCTGTCATTTATATGCATGTACTTTGATAGATAACATCTTAGAAAATCATCTATGTATAAGGTGAAAACTACATTAGTAGCCAAACACTTGATGATATTATTTATTTTGATGTTGAAAATAGTCACAAATAAGATACTTCCCTGCGGCACACCTATCTCTTGTTTGTGTATATCAAAGAGGGTGAAGCATATTCGTAACTTGATTTCTCAGTCAGAGAGAATGATATGAAAGTGAGCAGACAGTCTTTTGGACCTATATATTGCAAGTCATTTAGTAGCAAGTACTCCGATGTCGCATCATAGGCATTTTCTAAGTAAAAAAATCCTCCACTAAATGTCTCTTCTTGATAAATGTGTCCCGAATAAATTTTTCCAGGCTAACCAGACAGTCATTAGTGCTACGGTAAAGGATATATGAAATTGATGGTTCCCATGTACCATAAAAGCCTATAATGGATCATTCGTTGCATTCTTTTGCACAAGCACCTCCTCAGTGTAATGGGGCGAGAGGTGATAGGATCTGCGCTATATTTACCTGGTATGGGAACTAGTATCGCTGTTGCTTCCTTCCAAATTGTTGGCAAATTACCAGTAATTCATAAATAATTGAAAATTTCTAGAAGAACTGTTAATCAAGGTTCTGGAAGGTGTTTCAAAAACTGGCAATGTATATCGTCACGGTCAGTGGATGTACATTGGGCCTTATTGAAAGATTCTTTAAGCTACACCAGTGAAAACGATTCATTTTATGTTTCTGAGTTATTCGATGGGAATTTCATCCGTGTCCTTTTTAAGTTTTAATTTTCGGAAAGCTTTTGAATAATTAGAAGACGATGCATATTGAAAGAAACTATCAGCAAATATTTAAACTATGTCATGTTTGGAATTGAAATTATTTCAGATGTCAGAAAGAATTGTGTTTTCCTTTTTCATTTATTTTGCGGATTGTTTCTCAAACTCTTTTTATAGAAAAAAGATAATTTAAAGCCGAAACATTTTTCTATGATGCTTTTACTTTCTTTAATAGGGCGGCGAGCTTTAGCCAGAAAAATAAGGTATTTGGTTAAATGTTAGGACATTGGAAGATTACTTTATTGTTTCAGTGCTTCTTGGTTAGGTCTAATTGCTTCTTTACATTCTTTGGTGTACCACGATTTTTAGAATCTTTTAGATTTTGGTGAGGTCTTAGGAATGGATTCTTCTGCAATCGCAATTAAGACAGTGATACCATATTAAATAGGGTCATTGTCGTTTAGAACGGTATCCCTGCTAAGCCTAGTTGTATAAAGTGTTTCTAGTTTGGTCCAGTCGACTTTCTTTAAATTGAAATTGTAACGCTGGTGTTCTTAAGATTGATTGGGAAGTGGTCACTGCTGTGACGATTTGGTGTTATAGAGACACAACTCGTGCCTAGAAGTAAAGTCTTCTACTTTGTGGCCTCTGTACCTTATGTTATTTAATCCCAATAAAATGTTTTGGGCATAACCCCTATTAAACATTATAACAACTTTTGTTGGATCGACTGATAACGTTATTGGTTTTTAAATCACAAAGGGAGAGAGTGCGGTAAACAGTTTTGAGGCATCTTTAGATTGTAAAACCATGAAGCGTGGTAATGAATTGACATTAGCATAACGTCATCTAAGTCAGAGCCAGTTTCGTTCATTTATTTTGACTTTTTGCGACTTCTTTATGTTTACAATTTAGTACCTGTGCTCACCGCCCAACACGAAGCCCAACAAGGGACACTTTTAAAGTGCCAGAGATACAAATATGTTATATTCAGTAGGAAAAATCACCTCCTGATTCATCCCGTAAGATATACTCAGTCGGTAATACTAACTCCCCTTTGATCCGTTATCCACCGCCTTCTAGGAAGTCTTCTAAGACTTGGGAAAGGGAAGGTTAAAGGGATAAAATGTAGAGGCAACGTTGGTATCTAGAGAGATACAAGGATAAAGATAGAAAAAGTGTGTGTGTGTGGGGGGTGTAAATAAAGACCTCATAGGTCTTGGTGTGATCAGCCCATCTGTCGAGAACGGTCCCACTCAGACCACCCGTCTAGAAGACGTAGAGGTCGAAGTAGATTAATGCACTGGAAAATCTCTGCTCAACTACCAGTATCCTGTCTTCTTCTGTCACGGGATGCTTCCCATGGAAAACTGGTTACCTCTACATAATCGTCTCTTATGACAAGTAGCGAGGCACGTCGGGTCAATTTTGCAATTCCGGTCCCGCAGGGGTGCTTAGTGGCCAGGTGAATGAGTAGAATCATCATCGTCACCTATTGTTTGTCATCAAAGCGGGGATAATATGACTCTTTTTAGAGACTGTATAAATATTGCGATGATTATATCCATACTGTTCATCTTGGAGAACATTTTATTTCCATCCAACACAGCCAGATTTCACACAACATAGCGAGATAATGACAATGGGTCCAAGATTTATTGGTGATATTTTTTTTCTTTGGGAAGATTTTTTTAGGTCTCCGAAAATCATCTTATCCAAAAACATATTACTACAAAGTCCGAGATATTTCGCTATCGGTACAAAATTAGTCTCGTTCTTGACTGTCATATCATATCCTTGTTGGAATCGTAATGAAATTTGCTCGTCTTCTGGTAATTTATGAAATCTACCCGATGCTTATCTGCTTGCGTATCAAAATAAAATAATCAAAATAACAAAACATATCCCTGTTGGTGAATAACAAGTTAGCGCTGTTTCCATATCACCCATTGATGCAAGCGTAATGAAAATGGTCCATGAAGAATTTCGAGAATTCCAACACAGTAAATCCGCTATGCACTGGCTTATCATGATCGATTTCGTCTTAGTTCGAAGGATATGAGGTGTTAACACGTCAGTGCTATCGCTTAATTAGTTAATTCATCGGCGTTAACACCAATTTGGAATCTACGGAATAAATTTCTCGGGAAAAAAGCAAACTAATGACTAATGGTAGTTTTCCTTTAATAGCAAATAATTTGTAAAGACGAAAAATTTCCTGAGTCGTCTTTTGAACCTTCTGTTCGTACAAGGACCATTTGGTGTGTTCTTCATATGAAGGTTTGAGGCCGTATGCTACCAGAAAAGTCTTGGTAATGATATCAGTGGTGAACACCTTCTCGGTCCAATTATGGGTATGGCCTTCTTAAAAGACTTCTTTGCCTGCGAATTCTAATATGATCGCAAACACTAAATTTACTTCTAAAAGTAACTAATTGGTAACCGTTTGTTTATTATGGCTTTTGCTAGCTTACACAGGGTCATCATCGTGCTTCGGTTTCTTTTGTTGTTATACTCATTTACCAGGTCAGGTATGTCGTCAAGATATATATTCCTGTTATCGCTTATACATCTTCGTTCGTGGTATTAAATCAATCAGTGACTACAGCTTTTTTGTTGGTTCTCTGTGATGCAAAATGTAACGTTATTGCGCGCTTACCAATCCGATACGGTCATGTTATAAAATTCATTTCCATGGTCAGCCTATAATTTTTGGTTTATACCCAGTTATAACTTTCTCGAACGCTGACAAAATGTTGGATCCAGTCTAGTTTCGTGATGGAATCACCGAAATGTATTTGCTAAACAGGTCATTAACTTTTTGATTCCATCGCTGACCGAAGAGTAACTTCTCATGTGCACCAGATATTCAGACCATAAATCGTCTACGATACAGCAACTACTTTTCATTGTTAAGAGGTTTTACGCACTAGCCTGCCTTGTTCGTCCTCTAGCTTAGATGCTTGAGTTTCAATTCCATGTCCGATAGCCAACTTTTGTTTAGCTACGATGATTCCGCGTTATCAGAGTTCGGTCTATGCGCTTTTGCATAATCGTTACTTTAACTCGATGGAGATCATCCCACATAGTATTATCGCGACTGGATTTGTCCCCTGGATAATGGCGGTAACAGATGTCAGTATCACTGTATCTAATCTACACCTCTGTAAAAGCTCTTGACCCGTCAACATATTATAATTCAAATCTGTTTTTTGAATAAGTTGTCATGTGTGTGTGTGTGTCTGGCTATTGTCCAGCTAGATGTAGGTTCTGATATTGTCCTATCAATTTATGAATATCAATAGCACGGCCAATAAATTTACAACAAACGCATGTGAAACAACCAGCAATGAATATATTTTGCCTTAACCGCAGGTTATAACTACTTATATTAGATCTGCAGCGATGCCAAAAATTTATTTTTAAATTATCTTTGATTACCATTGGCAATGTGTTATTAGAGCGTAATAAGCTTTCTCCTCTAGGTAGAAGTATTTTAGAACTCTGCTATGAAGAACGCCGTAATCGCTGCCAGAAATGAAAACATTCCACAGGTCCTTCGCATTTATGTCATCTCTGAGTTGCATAATTTTAATATCACACAAGTTTTATTGTATTTGGCTGCATTAAACTGCGTGAGCTCTGTTTAGATCAGCAACAAGTGGATGTTTGTGGTCAAAGTTTCAGTGTGACCGACCGAATGATTATTTTGCTGCTGCGTTGTATACAATTTCCAGCTTACTATCGCTAAGGGTGACCTTCAGGTCGTGACAGGAAATTATGTAAATATTATGTATCAGTTTTAAGTATGAATTTTATGACCTTCATTCGGCCACCAGCACCCTCAAACAACAGAATCCTTGTCAGAAAGTAACACAGCATAACATCTTTAATTAGCACCAGCTGCACCAACCAGCACGAAAATACATACCAGCAGAGGATTGTTTGAATAACTCCAGATCTTTTTTTGTACCTGTGTTGGATGTAATCAGTGCAGTACCATCCACACGTGCTATCATTGATATCTTGAAGGAGTAACGAGTTGTACTCGGTTCCTTTATGCGGTTGTTGGATGTGGCGCACGACTTCATCTGGAAGAGGTAAACCAATTTTTTTTTCTACTGTGGTGAAATCGTAAAGTCTACTAGAATGTAAGACATGGTGCTACATTAAATGCTACTATGTTTTGGTTTTTTTTTGACGGATTTAATTCGATAGCCAATGGACTATGTCATGATTTCCTTCGTGGAAGTTTCTGTTTTGAGCAACACCATTTCTCATCACCGCTCTATGCGTGGTTCAAGTGAAAGCTTCTGTCCCTGAGACAAGTCCCAATGTAAAAAATAATTTTTGAGCGATGGTCTTCACAAAAATAATAGCGCTAGCAATATAACCACCAGTTCTGGTTTCAGAACCACCTTGTCTCTTTTATTTTACGACGAGATTTTTACTTTTGTTTATTTTTCCATTGAGCACGCCAAGCGTCATAACTCTGTCTGAGGTCACCAACGTGTAGCAAACGTAATCGCCACTCGGATTGGCAATATTTCATCGGATTTCAGTGCGGCATTTAATTGTTGAGATGCTCGAAATACTTAGAAACATCGAAGTGGAAGATGGCATACATGTTAAAGATATATTTCAGCGATAGCTGCGTGTCCGTGTTCACGTCTTGGTACTTCTGAATGGCTTCCATCAGCATCATATACTCTCGTGCATAATGTCTGGTTTCGACGGTGAAAGTACAATCAAGTTCTCGCTTTGGATATTGTTTAAAGTTAATACGCACGTGAATGCGAGACAGATTGAAATGCTTAAACACATTATTTTGTTTCCCATCTGAATGTTACATCGGTCTGATCGCTACAACACTACCAGCACATGCATATGAAGCTAACTTCCTGAATGGTGAAGATTCTCCACGACATGGTTACCTGAACATTAGCCGATTGTTGCATATAAATAGTGTTGCTCAAAGTAAATATTGTTGCTACATTTGGCCAACGTGGATTCAATTTCGAGACTGTGTACGTGTAATGTATGGTATCCACAGCGACATCCACATGTTGGTGAATTGTCCATCTGCCACTCCGTCTGTCCTGTGTATGTACTCTTTGGGAGAATTTCTATCCAGAACAAGCGTTTGTTTCACTCCTCTGAACACCGTACGGATATCCCTACACACTCCGAAGAAGATGATGAGTTGAAGCATTATGCAGATCTCGTGGATGGTATCAGTGAGACAACGTCGAGCTGCGAATCATGTATTATAGACAGCATTACATGCACATGCAAAATGATACGTTCAGTAGCATTAACCACATCATTGGTTAAAATCATGTCTGCGTTGGAAGCGAATAGAAAACTTAAAGCAGCACCATTGTTTGTATCTCTAAATAACCATACGTTGGTGATAGACGTTCGCATGTTGTCATCGCTTATCATGATCAAAAGTGTGACCTGCTGACATGGGGTAACCACCCATTGATTTCTTCAACGGTCTGATTATTCAGTTGGTATTGCTTCGACTGGAATGACGACTATCCGTACAAAACAATACATAATATTGTATTTTCCTGCGGACCTCCAGAAAGGCTTATGTGGAAGCAAGTAAACATCTTTGTCAATGGTCTCGACTGGGTTCTAGTTGGATGTTTGTAGAGGTGTGTCCGTTATCGATAATCACCCTGAAGTTTTTCGTAGCGATGCCAGTGATATTGTACCCACCAGGCGAAATCGTAATCATTTGTTGTTGAGCGAGGCCCAATGCAAAATCTGATTGTTATTCGAGGTAACGTGAAAGAAGTTATTTCAGATTTCGGCGGATATTAACGGGGTCTCGTACGACGACTGCTGATCTAATTTCAGTGGCGGACAATGCCTCTCCGTGAAAGTGAATCGGCAAAATCGAACAGCAACGTGATGTCATCTAGTGCCAAGTAGGAGAGCTTCATTGTCTATATGTATGTGACGAAATCAAGACCGCGTCCAAAATCGTATACTGATCCGCCACCAATAACTTTTAATCCAGAAGATAATTGAGGATTTCCACTATCTCGTTATTGATGTCCTCCCAACATTCCCTACTTATTTAAAAGCGATCAGCAATTTAATCCATAAGTCGATCTCGGATGGATTGAGTAGTAGCGGTTACTTCACCCCAGGTTGCCTTTTCCCGTCTTTTCTCCTTTCCTTGCTTCTCTTGATGACTTTTATCTTTTCGCATGCTAGAACGGCTGATTATATCAGTTTCTTCGGACAATGTCTTCTTTATTAAAGCTTTCACTTATCTTAACGACTCCTTTGTAAGTTCAGCGGATGCTCACTCGACTTGTTCCTTTAGCCGAGTAAACTCTAACCCTATTTGATGCTTAAGCACCAAAAAGGCTGGATCTGCTACAGGAAACATTTGTTTAGCTCTAGAGCGATAAAGGTTTTCCATAAACTTGATGATATCTTCCACTGCAGCATTGTACTATATTGTCTCATCAAGCAGTTGCTCTAGGTGTCCTTTTACCTTTTCGTCCTTGTGCTACTTAATCCATGGTCAAAGTATCAGATTGACATGACATAGCACGCCCGCTTTATTGTAATTTTCTTAAACATATGATCTTAATTCCACATGCTCTTTGATTTAAGGGAGTATGTCTCTAACGAAGTGTTCCAGCCACTCTTTGCTTCACGCAGACGGGTTTTGATAACCGACACTTTTAAACGAGAAGAAATGAATTAAATCGATTCATAAACACTTTCAATGGCACCATTTAAATCTCAGGCTTATTGTTTGCATAGCTAGGTGTATCTCTAGCACAGAGCTATTTAGCCCACAATTTTCAGATGAAGGCTATGCAATGTTTGGTCTGCTGCTCCTTATAGTGTTTGCAAATAAAAATTTGCACATCAACTAAAATGATGGAATCTTGTGCTTGAAATTTCGCATTCATTATGTTAACGTAACCGTCATTTGACATTTGTGTCAATGTTCGTTTAACTGTTATATGAGTAGTAATATAATAATTGGGGGATTGGTTTGGGACATCCATAGTATTTAGTATAGAATGAAAATTACATTAGGCCTTTTATGTAAAGACGTTCCTATTTCTGACAAAGGTAATTTCATTCTAAGATGGAAAAGCATTGGCATGGTTATCAGGAGTCAGTCAAAATTTAGCATTAGTCTTTTTTATCATGTTTTCCATTATCCCTAGGAATGGATTTTGGTGTCGAATACAAACTGATACTTTTGGCATAGTTGGAAATATAGTGCTAACAGTTAACATGAGATTTTCTATTGTCCATATAAATGATTACAAAAAACACTATGTGGACAAGGGGTAATGCTAGCTTAAAATTAACATAAAATGTAACGTTGATTAAATAATTTAATTGTAGGAACGGTTCTCTGAAGGAAAATGTAGATATAATGTTAAAAATACACATACTGACAAACACCAAGCCAACTTCTAACCAATACCCACATTTTATAACCAACACGCTGATTAAGTGACTAGCACCCAGTCATGTACTGTGCAGCATCTACATTTGCTTATTCAAAAGGTAGAATGTAAAACTGGTGGTTGAAGTATCAGTGAATCCCCTTCTAAGCAAAGCAAAATTTCCCTGATACTCTAATCTCCATAACGTGTTTGCTATCCACTTGGAAGCAAACTTATTTTTTCACCCCTACTCCACCATATAATCTATATAACCCTAGTGTAAAGAGAGAAAAGAGTAAAAATATACGCTATACGATCACACACATATACAAACAAGCACACACACGGACGACAGAAGAATGGAGAAAAAGTTTTAAGTTTTAAGTGGAGATTAAGCACAAGACAAAGACATACACAATTATTCTGAAAACAGGAAAGAAAATAAAGGCATTGAATGAATAGTATCTATGCTTCTGAGAGGAATAAAAAGCCCTGAACAACATTACAGGTTTTGAACAAGGATTATTAACCTACCTACCTACCTACCTACCTACCTACCTACCTACCTACCTACCTAACCTACCTACCTACCTAACCTACCTACCTACCTACATCCATCGATCGATCGATTCATACATACATACATACATACATACATACATACATACATACATACATACATACATACATACATACATACATACATACATACATACATACATACATACATACATACATACATACATACATACATACATACATACATACATACATACATACATACATACGTACATACATACATACTTACATACATATAAACAAATTTTCTTCAAATAATTTCTTTCAGATCTTGTTTTTCCGATGGCCATTAGATGATTGAGTATTATACCTGCATAAACACATTTGTGATTTCAACATTTTTGTGGGTGACACATGAAAATAAAATATAAATATATTACCTATAAGAAGATAAATTATCAGGGAAGTAGCGAGGAAGAGCAATAGAAAATGCCAATGATTTATACAGTAAAGGAACACTTTCTTCTTTGTTGCAAGGTCGTGTAGTTGGATCATCATTACTTTATTCAGAAATATGACGACGAAATTGAACAATAGTATATTAACCGGACGAAGATGAAAAGAGATGATTGTTTTGGGTTTAATACATTTTGACTTAAATTGATCTCAATAAATTGGAATTTACATTCTTAGCAATTTGCCTGGCTTATTGCGTTTTGTCAGAACTATAGTACGGAGCTTTAATTTCATTGCTCACATGATTTCACTACGGCGTAAAATGGTTCTCATTGATTTTATATTCTTTCTTTTTTTGTTCAGTCAATGTTTGACCACACTGCCTAGGTTTGTTTATTCAATGGAGGCCACACTTATTATCCTTGAAGAGACCTGAAAAGTCCTCTTACAGGGCTGCCATTGATTTTGAAAGGATGCCATATTGTATAAATATGGAAACACGACTACGATCGAAAATTCAAATCAAATCCAGAATTTCGATACATTGTCAAAAATCTGCCATCAGATTTATCGATGCGTGTACGTTGCATCAATGACTGTGTAAGGATGCTCGATATATTACTTGTTTCTGCAGTATTGACAGATCTGAAGCTCTTTCATCGTCGGACTGGTAGTATTTAGTTTTCCATGATCGTTGTAAGGCAAACCAAGTTTTCGTTATGTTTGTTGCGTGCTGAAACATATACTCAACAGGAACATTCTTTTAAGTGTTATGCATATCTATAATATTTGTAATTTTTTGGTAAATGATTTTTTAAAATAATTTTTATACTTCTTATTCATGGCTGTATTGTGTACTGAATATCTTAAGTTGCGTCTGGCGTACATGACCTGAGGATGGTATTTTATATGATCCATAAATAGGCATGTACGTATGTGTTGGAAATTCAGAATAATAATATCTATACTAAGACTTAAAATGGCGTCTATGGCGAAGGTTCTCAGTGAGTGATGCGATATCGATGTTTCGATAATTATTCTATAACTTCCCATTGGTTGATCCAGGTTACGTGAGTATTCTTAATTCGACGTACAATCAATAGTGTGTGATGTCACGTGGAATCTATAATAAAGTACACGGGGATATTCGGTTTATATAATGAGAATATTGAGAAGAGAAACGTGTTCTTCATTAAATGATAGGAAAACAAAGCCCAATCATTGAATAAAAAAGCGATCGTTTATCGAAGAGGATTTCTTTCCTCAGCGAGGTCCGTTTCTTAACTTTAATTGATGAATTTCTTTTAGGAGGATTATTAAAGTGAAGATAAAATGTTGATCCATTGATGATCCATTATGGAAGATCATCACAGTTGTACCAAAAGATTTCATAAAGAAAACACAAATTGACTGTAGTTCCTTAAAACGGTTAGGAACTCCACCGTTATTACTAACAACTAATATCATTTACTTACTAATCCCAATCTCACATATTTGCCATAGTTTCAACAAAAGCTACAATCGTTGATATAAAGAATATATTTTTCTGAAAACGATTAATCGCAACAGCACGTATATTGATTTTCTCTTCTAGTCTGAGTGACTAAATTAACGTCAGAGAAAGCAAGGAGACACAGGCAGGAGCTGTTGCTCCGAAGATGTTGACAAACATGTTCTTGGGGATGGACATGAGCATATATAAATGGGTTCCGTATTCCAAAAGTCCGAAGGTAAAATCTAAATCAGGATTTGGTTGGATCAAAATGTAAATGTCAACACTATCGCCAATAGAAGAGACAAAACAACCCCTGTTCAAAGATTCGTTACTACTATTCCTTATCGGACAAGTAAAGCACTGAGATCCAAAACAAATACCGCAGGAGGTTAAGAGCCTGGGTAGCTGTTAGCGATTTTGAGTACCACCAATATAAACGCACTATTGGCCAGCATTTCATAAAACATGTCCACGCAACGGGCCACATAGCAATTTAATTATTTTATCATGCTGACAAAACTAACCAAACAAGTCTTCGTCTGTAATATGCACGACAATAGTTACAGGAGCCATTAACGTACACATTAACTCAAAAATGTTTCACGAAGTAATACGAAAACTTACGGATCGATCTCCAATGATAAGATGTCTCATCTGTCTTTTTTAAAGTAAGTTTACGTATGTTTGTTTTGTGTCATTGATGATTCTCAAAATCGTCTTTGGTTTTCCCCGCTACGCTTCTAAACAAGTTAGTATGAGCTTTAGTTTTCTTTAAACATAGTGGTCCAGACCCTCATAGTAAACAGAAAAGGCACCAAAGTTCTGAACCAAGCGTTTCAAAACATTCGATATGACATATTTTATCTCATCGCCAGCAATCCTTAAATTAGTGTCAGACTTTGTAAGTTTGAAAAACTCTTGAAAGAATTTGGAAATAGTTTACTGTTCAACATACTCGCAAATCAATCGATGCATTGCCTAGCTTGGAAGAAACGTAGTGAATGGTAAAGTCGAGCCATAGGATGTGCCTCATACTAAATGTCATCTAAAAATGTACTTGTGACAAAGGTTTTCTACCGAAATGGAGGATATATTATTTTCTTGTCACTGGGCGTGACTCGCCTATTTATAAATCGGACAAAAATGAACAGAGACGTGTTTTGTTTTTGAAAACATTGTACCTGTCCGAAAAAGAATAAGTGAGGAAAAAAGACAACAATATGTATGCTATCGGAGTGTAACCAAGAAGTTATAGTCCGTTGGAAAGGAGATCAACACATTTTTGATTGCTGAATTGCAGCTTAACATGCAATAGAGTATGTAAAACGTAGAGGTCACCTACATACCATTGAACATTGCTTACCCTTCTCCGAATTCATCCTCCACGAACTACGTAAGAACCACAGTGAGGATCTTGTGGAGAGCAGAAATTATAAATGTAAGTCTGCTACAAGGTTATGAACAACTGTGGACAAATTTACTCAGCAGAAGTAGGGACCGTTCATATCCAGACAGTAACAATGTAGGCTCACCAACGCTATCCACAACTCTTCTAGTCTCCGTAATCCCCTGAAACGATGAGAAAAGCATTCTTCTTTGGCATAGTGTGACCATTTAAATTATTTGTAAGAGATGGTATTTATCATTATTTAGTAATTGTTTTATAGATGTGGTTTCCAAGAACAAATTATGTTGTTTCTCTGCTGAATGATCGCAACCAAACCACTCTTTCTTACTGGGAAGTATCTTTGGTGGATATCAATCATCCAAACTCATGTCTAAAATATTAAATAGGGCCAAACTATTTCGCGGAAATCCTCATCGAAAACGTCAAAGGAAACTTGGACAATATTATCCTGATCTTTTAAAAATAAAATAGCTATTCTAAAATTGAATATATGTGGCATGAAAATTTCTGCATGATATTATTTTAATGTTTGACATCATATCAATATAACTGCAACCATTTTCAATGGTCAGGTAAGCAAAACAATCAGTAAAACACAGCAAGCGATGACAGTAGGATACCAACCACCTTCTAATCCTGCTCAATTGCTTAGAGCAATTCCTTTCAATGTGGAGTCTCCATTATTTCTTACTTCGACGTAGAATGCACACATCAAAGGGTAGTTGATGATCCTCATTATATTTCATACAGTAATCTTCGTCTCTGTGCATATGGTCTCTTGCTTTATAAAACATTCGCTCTTGAAGAAAGAAAACAAATTTATCCGAACCGTACTGACTGACGAACATTGATTGCCACATACAAACGTTAATGAAGCAATGAGCATATTTGATGATGCAGAGAAGAGCCTTTACACCCTTATTCATTCGCTTAACAAGTAATGGCACAGATTCCTCCTCTACGTCATTGCAAGGAATGATATTTATTCACTTCCCAATTTTCCTTCTCTGTTTTCTCCTCTTATTTTAATATTTCTTTAGTAATTTGTTTTGCTATCCAAAAGCAAATACACCAATGATGCGCGGAATGTTCTACTTCCTGAGAAGCTGTGTCAAGAGAGAGAGAGAGAGAGAGAGAGAGAGAGAGAGAGAGAGAGAGAGAGAGAGAGAGAGAGAGAGAGAGAGAGAGAGAGAGAGAGAGAGAGAGAGAGAGAGAGAGAGAGAGATTAGTACTATAGGTCTGCTATCTTCAAGATTAAGATAAATGGCAAAAAAGAAAGACCAGTCGTAGAACAACATCCTTCCGTTTGCTGATGGCAGCAGAATCTGGAGGACTGGCGACCACGCCCGTAAAGCTATAATTGGACGGTTTAAAACTATCCTCTGGAAGAACAATAGTGGTCATGCACAATGCTGCAAATAAAACCAAATCCAAAGCTAAAGAAACACAAATAAAAAATTAGCAACATTTTTGGCATGATATTTGGTGAAAAGCTGACACATCATTGAGGTTTTAAGATATTCTGGACATGATTTCAGCCTTTTTGAAACTGGAAACCAATTAGTTACCGGGTCAAGCTACAGTTCATACGTTGTACATCACGCTTTTCGGTTTGAAATTAACTAGGATTAACAAGTTATGGTTCGGCAAACAACATTGTACTGGATAACCTGAATATTCTTACTTAATAGGATCGAATTCAAGATTAACATCTTGTTATTCGCATCGATGCAGTGCGTAGGATATCCTGGGGATAGTCATGGTCGTAACAGGAGAGTTACTGATTGATGTGAAGCGAGAAACGTTGTATCTGAAAGTTATCGTCCATGCTTGCACTCCATGATATATCCAATGCTGCACTTAGCATTACAGAGGTGCAACGAGTCCTTTAGAACTCCCCAGGTTGAAAATGTTCAGGACCTTACGAAATAATGAAATATCATGACGCTACTGCACAAGCACTTTACATAGATTAATTAATTAAGGAACTCAATAGATTTATTAATTAAGGAACTCTATTACAAAGCAAAATAATAAGATTAAGAGAAATTCAGAAGAGGAAGCTTCTTGGGAGTGGTGGCATCAGAAAGGGAGAGGAAGCGACAACTTCACAATAAAGATAGAACATAGTTCATAAGAGAGGCTGAGAGGCTATATCAGATGGTATAATACGACCGTAAACTAATACAACACTTAGGGACGTAAACTTACTAAGTGTAGAACGAGGTCCTGGAGGATTGTTGTCGGATACCATTTTGATTAATGCAAATGGCCCTTTCCATGGACATTCACATTTGTCTTAGACATAAAAAATATTTAATTTTTATATGAGTGTTTGTATTTTATCGTCTGAAACGATACCCCTATCCGCTAGTTTGCCTTATTTGTGTGTGGCTATATCCAAGTATATAGTACATGTTTGTACAGATAGTACGTGAGCACAACTAATATCTTATGTGCAATAACATAATAGCATGTGTGTATAGCATACCTATAGTTCTACCCTTTCCATTCATTAACAGCACAACTAGGGTTAAAGTGATTATATTGGTGATAAATTATGAGTAGATTCATTTATAAAAGAATGACAGGGATGGTATGAATGTTACAGACGATATGGTAGTAAAGCGATTTAGTTTTGTTTATATGTGGCTTCGCTTCTATATTATCCTCTTCTTTAATATTCAACCCTTGTGAGTAAGTGAAGGTGCTGGCCAGTAAATGACTGGGTTTTTATTACACTAGCGGCTTGTTGCTTCGAATATTTGGGTGTTGATTAGTACATAAAAGGATTCTGGTCCATTAAAGCGGAGTGTTGGTTAGCAATTTTAATTTTACCATTAAATATCACTATATTTCTCGAATTCCATTTTGAATGAAAGATTTCTCAGGACAAGGGGAAATTACATGTTAATATTTAGTAATACATTACCGCTGTTCTCCAGAAAAAAACAACATTTTGCACAATTTTTAGGTGCGTTGAGAAACTTATTATTAAATTATAATCTTATATTTCCCCGTCTCCTTAGAGCACATATTTTGTTCTCGAAACCATTCTCATTTTAATGGAAATGGGATTTTGTGTTAACAAGTAGAATTTTAAATTTTCTTGTGCCCAGAGGGACATAATGATGTCAAAGTTGTTGACACTTAAATATTAATTTGCTCAAATAGGGCTATCCTTTAGGCAATAGATAAACGGCAAAAAATAAACATCTGTAATGTTCATTCCCACCGTCACTATGGAGCCATTTTTGCTACCCAGATCATCCACTATAACCACCTATGTCAACATGTTCTTCATGTAAACGTTACAGTTTTTAAAAATTAGCTTTAATTTTAACGAAATTGCAAAATATTTTAATTGTGTTTTGGAACATCCCCTATACATCTGCAGGTGATCACACATACATATGTGATCAAACTGTTGTGCTCATGCATTAACACCATTACACTGTTGAAGTTGCTGATGATATGGGTGGGATTCATCAAATTTACTGTTACATTTATAAAGAGTCCCAAAAATCATTTAGAGTTATTTCAAGTTAATTATTCTATTCATATCACTCTCCAACCATCCTGTTTAAACAATCCCACTTTCCTCACAAATTGTTTTCGTTATAACGTTTTGTTAATGCTCCGAATCTCTTTATCTCTCCTACCAAATCTTGCAAACAGTAATTACATTAGGCTTTTCACCAATATATTTACATGACATTAACTATATGAAATTAGATACCGCCCCAAATCCCTTATAAAATTTGAGATTCAGACTAGCGTCCTATTAATGCATTCTATAAACTTGGTACAAATTAATTTTTATATTGTTTATGGTTTTTCATTGGATATTTTGATTTCCCACAAAACAATAGCTTCACTGATGGCAAAATAAAAAATCAGTAAAACCTATTACGACATTATGTAACTTGTTTTCAAGCGGCATGGTATTCTTCGATAGGCTTAAACATATAACTTTAACTCTACTTTAAACCGATCAAAGAGCAAATGATTTAAAATTTACATTTATGCAATCATCAGATTGCTTTAATTCCCAAAACATTGCTTCACTCTATTTTTAATATATTTATAAATCATGACATTTCTGCTACTACTGCTACTATTACTACATCAATACTACTACTACAACCAATACTACTGGTACTGCTAATTTTGAACGTAACTTTAGAACTGGTGTTTGGTCATATATTTGTACGGTATAGTACTTGTATCATATATTCATTATGTTTGCAAGCCTATTAGGTTATATAAATTGATTTGATTTTGGACTTGAACGTGTGGTACATTTGATGCATCTCTCTACAACTACAAGCTAAGTGTATACATTAATCGATAATTTGACGTTATCTTTCAGCTTGTCATGTTGATTATATATCGTTGCATCTCTTTACCTTCACACCTTTTCAGGATTGCAACGTGCAAGATATTGTTAACATTTTTGTCTTCTTGATTTTAGCTTCTTTGCGGGTATTTACTTAAAGTTTCTTTCCATAAGCACCATCATCCAATTTCTTTCTTAGTTTTCTTTCAGAACCGATATGTGCCTGGTATGGAAGAGTCAATCTTCTGAGACAAAAAGAATTCTAAAAAGATAAAAGCATCAATTCATCGCAGTTCCGATGTGTCTGTCAACTGGAATTTTCGTCGTATATTCTGTTCGATATAACAGTATCATTAGGTCTCAGGAGCTAACAAAGTTTACATTACCACTGTTGCTGAACAGAAACCTGTCGATGCCAGCTATTATTGGTTACAGAGTACACGATAAATCCATACTTATGCTAAGACCCAAAAATAAATTATTTATAACTGATGAAACTAAAATAAATTCAATTCAGTTAATGCATGTAGGAGTGACTCTGACTCTAATGCCTGAAATAATAAAGGGCAGTACGTCTAGATTTTCGGCGAATATGAAACAGATTGTTGATTTAAAAGTGTTGAAAAAAACCCACTTCATGACAATTTTAGAACACGGTCGCCTTGGTAACTATGTTTCAATTTGCCGCATTGCTGAGTTGTGCTAAGCGACTAAATTACACTGCTTTTATTCGTCCTGGTCACATAATCAATCGATACTTTTTTATTCGAAGGACTAGCAGAATGAATATGATAAACGTGGAAATTGCTGGGGAGAAAGCATTCGGCACATACGAAAACGACATTGAGAGTCTCAATACTTCAAAGAACTGGTTACTAGGAGGGTATTTTCAGTCTTGGAAATATCTTGATAAAGACGAAGATCTCATTCGTGGTTCATTTAATTTTAGACCATTTGTATATGGACCGGCCCGTCAAATTGTAGACAGCTTTAGATCCGGAAATAGAACGATTGTTGGTATTCACATACGTCGAGGAGATATGGCAAAACTGAAAGCTGATGCAGCTGGTTACAGTACAGCACCGATATCTTACATATATAAATCCATGAATTATTTCAAAGAAAGGTATTCTAATACTTTCTTTATTGTTGTAAGTGATGAGATTTCTTGGTGCAAAGAAAATCTGAAGGACGATAATGGTACTGCTCTTATCAGTTTCTATAATCCTGGAAGGGATATGGCGGTGCTTACCCTTTGTGATCATGTGATTGTTACAGCAGTAACCTTTGGCTGGTGGGGAGCATGGCTCGCAGGTGGAGAAGTAGTGTGCTTTAAAAGTTATCCTAAGCCTGGAAGTCATCTGGATCAACAGATCAGCCGGGAAGACTATTATCCCTCTCACTGGATTGGACTCGAGTAGTACTAATTAAATGGTCCAAAATTTATTTTGTTTATATCGATCTATATTTTTAGCAAGAGCTAAATAATTTCGTCAGATGAATAAAGTTGCTGATCATGTTCATGTAGGAACGCAATATTATAAGCACCCTAGCTACAAATTCCTCGTTGCAACAACGTTGCAGCAATGCAATATGACAAAGATGGTAAATTATATTGTGGCAACATTTGGTGGTACAATTACTGCAATGTTCCTTCAACATTGTTGTTTAAACGTCACCATATAAGTTTTCCAAAAGCTTCCTAAAAATCCACAATCAATTGAAAATACAACCACAAATGCGTTTGTGTTAATGTGCTTCTATTGAAAAATATTAATATCTACAAGTAAACATTACGAACACATAATAGCTAGAAATTTATGTCCCAGACCTATCTAAGTACCGAAATTTCCAAAAATAGATTAATACATCAATAAGGCTTGTATACATTTTAATATAGCCTGTAAGTCATTATGTACCTTATTTAGGTGCTTAACAGTGTGCATGCTAATTTTGGCTGGTCGGTACCAATAGGTTTGTGTGGAAATATACTGAACATTTTTTTCAAGACAGCATACAAACATACAAAACAAAATGATGAAATAATGTATTGTCATAATTCTAAAAATGTAGAAAATATGTGAATTAAAGTAGATATGCCAAATATAAAAATATGATTGATCAAGAAAATATATTTACTAAATATATCGATTACATGTTCTTAAAAAAAAACGAATGAATAACGAATATATTTAATGGAACGGGAAAAAATGTCCGTATTTTTATCCACGAAATGAGCAAGCAAGTTTTCGTTTTATTTTTATCTCAAACACAGGTAGCAAGATAAATAGATTGAAACAGCAGATTCCATCTTGGATTATGCAATATAAGCGGTTTACCGTTATACTATACTGATTTTCTGAATATTGGCACACATATATAGTTAGATCATTCTCCTTCCAAATTCACAATAAAATAAGACATTAAGAACGAATAATATCTAGATCATTGTTAGTTTGAATTCATGTTGTCTTTAACGGCAAGCGGCCATATTGACCACTTAACTACGGAAGCATATGCGAACAACTTCGCATGCAACAGTTATCAAGTTTTTGAAGTCGCAGTGAAATTATGTTCTGTAGATCTCTACAGTGATTTATAGCAGTTATTCTACTAGGGAAAGCTAGCAAATTATTACCTAGCTTAAGAGTAAATATTATCGAAATGTCCCTAAAAATATGCATGCTAAAACTACATTTGCCTACTTTAGTTGTCATTCAATTAAAAAAGCAAACATTTTAAGGATCTCTAAATCTCGATCGCCAAACAGCAGCATAGACATGATGACAGTCCGATTGTCCTAATGCAAATGTTACGAGCTATACATGAAAGTCACTCAAATGAATAGTTTCTAGATGATAAAATATTAAAATATGTGTGTATATGTATGTTATTGAAACTTGTCTGCTTAGCTCTAGCAGATTATGTTTATTTATTTAAATATGGTTTGATGTTTATTATTGATTGCATCAAATCCTGTTTAAGTATTCTAATAAAAAGGAGATTACTCGAAAAATATTTCGTTAACACGATTATTTTCACAGATTTAGTAATAAGCTATAAAGGCAAGGCTGAAGGTTTTTGTACAGTTGTATTTAGGACAAGATAATGAGGTATGGAAAGACTAAATAAATAAATAAATAAATAAAGAAATGGAATATAATTTTCATATGAAGCTTTCTGATAATTTTCGGGAATTAAATAAGATTTCGCATTGAATAAACATCATGGACAGCAAGGTCTGTCTGAGTCTTTTTTCGGTTCAGCTCATGTCGATGAAGTTGAAATTTTTTTTCTAATGTCTGAGAAAAATCATATATCTTTGTACTGCATATATCTATAGACGTGAAGCACAATTCACTCTACTGACATTGTGGTTGCCTTAATATGTTTACACAAGGCTGGACATTAACTTCATCAATCACTTGTCCATTTAGGCAAGTAGATGCTAAAATGCATATGCCCATAGATTCTACTTGTTGAATTTTTCATATTCACTAAAATAACATATGGGAACGCTTGCCTAATTGGATAAGCTGCAGGAACATGTTAGATGTCTAAACTCAGTAGAATTACATACGATACATTGCGCAAATTAAGATCACAAGCTTGTTTGGTATAATTCCAATTTATGTGCATTTATAATGACATTTAGAAGACATAATCACATACAATTTTGACGATCGAAGAACTCAAATTTCTAACTAGTTATCATTCCCTCTTTGTTGGACTGGCGGATTCCAAAAAGTATCCAATATTTTGTTTCAACTTCATAGCCTTGTCCAAGGTCTTGCCATTTCCTCCAGGTAAGCTCTTGCAAGGGCAAGATTCATTTAAAAACGTATGTCATAATAATAGAAAGGCAACTTATTTTACTAACTTAAATCACCAATACGTGTTGTCTTTGCCAAAAAATATCCTAGGAAATTTGGCTTGAATGTTATTTACATGTTCGTGGTTGCAGTACATATGTGAACAATAATTTAATGCTGTTTTTCATTACAACGGCTCAGGAAAAGAAAGTAACGTCAAGGATTTTAAATTTTCGAGAAATATTTGGCAGTGTTAGTGCAGAGTATAATTTTAGAATTAATCATTCTATGATAAAACCAATTGGTTGTTATGGATCAGAAATTAGTGGATATGTATATAGTAAAGATATTGTTCAATATGATGTTTGCAAAAGGGTATTTTATATGTTCATAAACCTACAAACAAGGCAATAATATCAGTTAAGTGCAGAAGATACCAAGCTTTGGTCCTCGTAATTTTTTACGATATATTACATACTAACCGACAGTTGTAAGAATGTGTTTAGTTCGCTACTTCACTAATGATATTTAATGTTTAAAAGATTACATAAAAACAATCTAGCTACATTGGCTACAAAAGTTAGAAACAAGTTATTTCATTTATTTGTTCTGGTGTATCTTGCAAACTCAAGGTACAAAAACATTTTTTATTTTTTATTTTCACACATAATAAAGGATTGGACATTCCAAAACCGGAGAAGTAATATTAACAATTCACACGAATGTGAGTATTATAACATATATAAAACTGACGTAAAACAAAAAACAATCTATCATGTGGATTATTATATTTGTGTTGAAAGTTACTTGCCAAATATTGGTGATCATAAAATCTGCTGAAAATATAAACAGATAGGCATTTAGGGATTGAGAGAAATAATCGATACTGTGAATTATGCCGGAAAATAATTCTCATTGGCTTAAAGATGATTTTTATTTCGGTTGTGTTTGTCCAATTTATAATCAAATGTAATCATTTAAGAAAGAAATACTTTAATAAACCTTAACATTAATATACATCTGTAGAACAATATGAATCATAGGTCATATAAATATATTAATTGGAAACAAATCTCTTTTGCTGGATCAGTTTTGTGTTTTGTCATAGACACTGTTAGACACTCTTTTATAATTCAAACAAATGGTGAATAATTTACTAAATGGTAGTTGCACATGATTAATAGTATGCACTTATTATTTATATGAAATTATGTATGGTTACTCATGTAGAACACCACATTTTATTTCTATACTCCGAAACACTCACTATATTTACCTCTATTGCATTTTGCAATATGGGATCATCGCCTAAAAGCCCAAAATGCTGAATAAGGTATTATTATTATTATTATTATTATTATTATTATTATTATTATTATTATTATTATTATTATTATTATTATTATTATTATTATTATTATTATTTTTATTATTATTACTTAAATAACTAATTAGAATCCACTTAGTTTCATTTATATTATATATTAATGATCTCTAGCAATGGACATACCAATTGTTTACTTAGGAATGGATATTATATTTGTTGTCCAGTGACGAATCCGAGTCCATGTATATTAAAATGTAGCTTTTGGACCATACGAAATATTATAGTTCAGACAGTAAAAAATGTGGCACGCACCATGCTATTATTTCATTTTTATCAAGGTTAAAGCTTGAGCTTTGGATACAGTATTGGTTTTGTGAGGAACGAGGAAGGAAAGTTTTCACAATCCTCCTATCCTTATCCCTCAGGAACCTCTGCCACTGTGATTACAGTATATATTGATATATTCAACTTCTTGCAAATAAGCTCATCGTTCGTGTCTGCATTGCGCAAAACGCCCGTCTCATAAATTTAGTCAATGGTGATGATAATTTATTGCAGTTTACAAATGAATATTAGTTGCGCAAGATATATATATATATATATATATATATATATATATATATATATATATATATATAGATATATATATATATATATATATATATATATATATATATATATATATATATATATATATATATATATATATATACATACATATATATACATATATATATATATATATATATATATATATATATATATATATATATATATATATACATATATATGTATATATATATATACATACATATATATACATATATATATATATATATATATATATATATATATATATATATATATATATATATATATATATATATATATATATATATATATATATAAGTGTATGAGAATATACAGTACATTTTTAAATCTTCTTACCAACTAGATCTATGGGCTACAAATTGTAAACAATTTTCAATGTTTCCAATACGGATCTATGTAGTATGTGTCAGTACTCGATTTATTCAATTCGTCTGCATTGGCAACAGCTTGGTTTGAGCCTGTTATTTATAATTTTGATAACGTTGATGATGATGATGATGATGATGATGATGATGATGATGATAATAATAATAATAATAATAATAATAATAATAATAATAATAATAATATTTATTATTAATTACCATGTCCGTTTTTATTTCTGTGAGAAACAACTCTAAATTGAAATCACTATTTGTGTCCAACCTGAGATGATCTTTGACAATCTAATTTATTAACATATAAAGAATCTGGACCCTGCACCTTTCAATTATAAGGAATTCCAAACAAGTTTGTATTTTATGCGAATTATTTAAATATATATGGAACAATTTGCTTATTATCAAATCTAGACTAATATTGTCAAGCAGTGAGCATGGATTCAAGTTTACGACGCGCATTACGTCAATTCGCATCCAAGACTCCTTCCAAGACTGGAAACAAAGGTTGCAGCTTGCAAAACGAATTCAGCAATGAATCCAGGTTACATGCCACTATCAAGATCAGCCCCCGACGTGCCAATGTCCGCTTACTTTCAGGCCATCGGACCGGCCCTTCGAGTTTTACAACTTAACATCGTTGGTCATTCAGCAGACAAACGTACCATCATCAGTACTATATCCTACAGTAATAATAATGACAGTCTGTTTGCATGAGACTCATATAACAAACTAGGTGACATCGCGATATACCATTGGAGGCTTTGACCTTTTTTCAGCAACATCTGACTCCAAATTCGGATAGCTAAGTATGAACTCTGCGACATTATTGATGCCTCTCCAATTTCATCTACCAAACCCTGTCGAGTCATACCAAAAGACTTTAAAAATGGTACTAACAGCTGCCTCGCTTAGTGCTCAGCAATAAGAGGTTAGTGTTAGGACTGGTTGGCCTGTTGTCAAGATAATGCGACTGGGTGGGACATCATGCTATACGTCTGTGGCATTATGCCCCAGTGTTAGATATCACTATAAACTGTCACACCGCAGACATCGTAGCGATATGACTGAATAATTGTCAAAACTACCTTAAAATCTAAATCACACACACAGACGCACAATTTCCTCTACCAGATTCTGCGATGTGGTCCAGATAGAATGGCACAATTTGCTAACGTCTACAATCCGCCAAGTGCCCATTGGAACAATATGCTTCCAATCTTGAACAGCCAGCGATTTATATTGGCGACTTCAACAGTCATTACCCGGACTGGTGCTACCCACACTCCACAGAAATTGGGTAACACTTGGCAGAGTGGGCAATGAATACTGACCTCCTTCAGACCCTCCACTCGTGGCAACCTTCGCTCTGCAAGATGGCAAAAAAACCTACTCACCGGACCTCTGCTGGGTCAGCTCCGTTGGTGACCATTCTCAGCCAGTCAGCCAAACTGTTCTACACGACTTCCCTTCTAGTCAGCAAAGACCAATATGTGTCCAGATTGGACCTCGGTTGATGGCTTGCAGTCATGTCCTTGCCTTTACTACCTTTCTTGAAAACTAGTTTCAGAGGTATCTTAATGTTGGAGTTGTTTTTATAGATCCAACAGATGCATAGAACACGGTCTGGCATGAGGAGCTGCTGTTGAAAATTTTCAGAGCATTGCCGCGTTGGATAGTTGAGACTATTGAACTGCTCCTTCGCAACCGTTCTTTAGCGTGCATATCAGAGAACACTGCAGCCTGTGGAGGAGTCTGACTAATGGACTCTACCATTCACCTAGTTTGTTCAATGTCTTTATCAATGACCTACCTGTAACACAGTCGCGCAAGTTCATGTATGCAGATAACATAGCTCTAGGGACCGAAAGTAGCTCATTTGCTGAGGTTGAGGGGTATTGAATAATGATTTATAGGATATGACGGAATTCTTCAAAAAATAGCGTATATAGCCAAGAGCAACAAAGACTGTATCCATTGCCTTCCACCTTAACAACGCCGAACCGTGAGCGTTGTTTCATCCTTAATGGGCAGCAAATATAACATTACATACCTTGTTTTGACTCTGGACAGATCAATGACATTCCACAATCACCAGAAGAATATTTCAGCAACACAGCGCTCGAACCAACCTACTCCGCAAGCTAGCTGTCTCAGCATGGGGCGATAGTGCTCAGATACATCAGCATTTGAGAATTGCGCTCATGTATGAGATCGTTCAGCCCATATTCAACTAATTAATATCCAATTTAAAACAACAATACACATAATCTCTGGAACACTACGTCATACAACTTTACCATGGCTGTCAGTACTCAGCAATATTCCTCCTCCACATCTGCGTCACCAAGAAATAACAACAAAATTATAAGTTAAGATCTTTGCCAGTGAGAAATTTCCACTGTACATGGACATCGCTTCACGTCTGGCAGTAAGCTTACTTTTGAGACGTCAAATACTGTTAGGTCCGATGCCGGAGTATATGACAACTATTTCATTATGGAGCGTTGAGTTGTCTTCAACAGTTGTATTAACCCACACCCTCGTAGTTGAGCCATCTGTCTCTCTTCCTGGCTTCAACCTTCCACTCCATCTGTGGACCACACTTAACCGCTTTCGGACAGGGCAGGGTCGTTGTGCAGTCAACCTTATCCTATTGGGCCAGGCCACTAACTCTTCATGTTGCTGTGGAGATCTTCAGACTATGTCAAACATTCTAACTGTCCACTGACAAAGTTCCCCTGTGGTCTGCAGGCTCTGCATGTTGCTGATGGTGTCGTTGCCAAATTGCTGAGCACGCTCTGTACACAATAATAATAATAATAATAATAATAATAATAATAATAATAATAATAATAATAATAATAATAATAATAATAATAATAATAATAATAATAATAATAATAACAGCAGCAATAATAATAATACTAATACTAATAGAAATAATAATAATAATAATAATAATAATAATAATAATAACAGCAGCAATAATAATAATAATACTAATACTAATAGAAATAATAATAATAATAATAATAATAATAATAATAATAATAATAATAATAATAATAATAATAATAATAATAATAATAATAATAATAATAATAATAATAATAGTAATAATAATAATAATAATAATAATAATAATAATAATAATAATAATGTCTATCATATTCAGTCACTGTAACTACCCTTAAGTTCTATGTCTAAAGAAAGGATTAATGATGATATTTAGTGTGGTCTATTGTAGAGGCTAGTATTAACCCTGTCATGTATCTTGATGGTAATTTACCTAGATCCAGACCCTCTTATGCATCGATCTTACATTTTCTTTCATCAAAGGTAAAAGTCATTTGTGGGGAAAAGCTCATGAGATGTACATATAATGTGTTATATTTGAAGGTTATGTCACATTCTACTGGTTTGTGCCATCTTGAAATGAACAGATCAATACTTTGACTGGAACATTCTTCAGGCTTTTATATACCGTCAAATATATTGCTAGGGACTTCAATCAATTTTACACTGGTCTTTTATATTTGACTTTTGAGCTTTTACACCTTATATGTCATTATTTTGGCATTGTAATCAATTTCCTGTAAAAGAAACCATTTTGGTATGGGTAAAAAAAGAGAAGGACACCGAGATACCTGTGAGAAATAGGCTCAGAATATGAGGATTATTGCAACTGATAGGAAATGTATTCAAGGTGAGACAAGACACATACAATGACGTATTGTATTCATTTGGTGTCTGTTCAGCATGAAATTAGAGAGTGATATAATCAAGGTATTCAAAATAAGAAGGCTCTCAACATGGTTTTGATTTATACAACATTCATAGCTTGTCAATCGTTCCAGAAATATATCTGGGGAAAGTATGGTTCTATGGCAGCCATATCAACTATTTTACATCCATATAAATCAGGTAGAAATATATTTTTCACATTTCCTTACAATACAATGATCACACGTTAACCCGTAAAATTTAAAACAAAAATAAAGTTTTGTTATAAATCGATCTACCAGAGAAATGTTTACTTCCTGGTTTAGATGACAACCATTTGATAAACAACTTTGACATTTTTGCTACAACTCTTTCATTTAAATGATTGTTAAACAGTCAATAATCATTATATATTCAAACCAGTGTTGCTCCTGATAAGCTCTTTGTAAAAACTTGTGTCCATTACTTCAATCAAGTGGCACATGTTTCTTTTATAAACTTGCTGTGAGAATAACGCTTTACAGAACAAATTCTCTACTACATTGTTTTAACAACCGCTGAATGTTTAGGATCACTTAAATATTGCTTACTAAGTTTCATGTAACAAAATAAAAATTACTGAATCAGACTTTGTCATTCCAATTGCTATTATATTTGACAGTTTAATATGAGCCATCGTTTTCACCCTAGTTCCTTAATATATAATTTATGATACAGCTCACTTTATTGTTTGAAAAGCAGGCAACCATTGATTTGCGTCCTTTCAAAAAAGGTTTATTGTTAAACTCCTATCTCAATTAACAGGCGGCTGTATACGATATTAACTTTGTCCATCTGTATTTCTTCCGTTCAAGTGCTACAATGTCTATAATGTTACACATATTACGTAATTATTGCACTCAAGCTGATCGTAGAATAAGCATGTATTTTGCACTAAAACTAGGGTACTGTATCTTACTTTCCAGAACTAATTGAAAACCAAAAAGCCTTCATTAATCTCATTCCTCTAAAAAGGGGACGTCTGGTTACATAAACGTGTCATTTACCATACCCTTCTTGTTATGACAAGATTGCCAGGATAAATTAAAATTATCAACAATTTATGTACATCTTATCCCTCTGGCTATAACGACTATATACAAAGACCAGCTAGAATCATTATCTCCTGCGCAAACCTGGGCCACTGCTTAGAGTTTGTAGCCATGCTGTAATTATATCAAATAACCTATCATAACCAAACATTTACTGAGAGTGCAGAATGTAATACAATTAGAACATTTCACACGTTTTCATGGGCATTGAACAATACCTGAAAATGATATCCGTGTGCATATTATAACAACTTTTTAGCTATTAAAACGTACCGTTTGTTACTTTAGATTACAAATCGATGCGATACAAGAGTTTATTAACACGGCCATGTTAGATGCGCAAACACTACATACACCCCTGCTTGACTTTCAAAATAATTATGAACCATATTTACTACACTGAAATTTTTTTCCACACAAAATGGTCATTTTGAATAAGACCAAATAATGCAAAGTAAACCACATATCGGATAAACTCTAGCCACTTCAAAATAAACTCGTTTGTCCCTATGTCTAATAATGAATTTGTTGAAGTGTCTCATTTTGAAAATATTTAGTTTGTGAGACAGTACTAGATATTATTTAGTACGTCATTCATTAGCATATTAGTATAAGTTTGTTTCTGCTGCCCCTCCAAAACCTCTTCGAGGATTGCCGTTAAACATGGTATTCATATTCACGGCAGATCCTAAATCAAAATGCTTCTGCTTAGTCTTCCATGACACTACTCCTGAAATAATAGTGAGATCAATATGTGGTGTTTACTAAATGTCTTTTTATGTCTAGTCTTGAGATAAATTCGTGTAGATCTGACCACCAGTCTGTTGCCATTACAATCATCTTGGAAATCCTCTCATCGCAACTTTATCTGGATGGATGATTTGATCAGCATTGGGTTTTAAAAAAAAAAACGTTTGATGATGTGCAATTGGTTCTAAATAAAAATGGAGTCTAGATGATATTCAAAATGTCAGCCACAATGTCCACATTTAATATTTTGTCATCAAAACTAATTTTGCATGGATGGTAATATCAGCATTAACGTTTTACTAGAAGACCTTTATGATGGCTACATGGTCGAAGATAAAAATCGTACATATTGTTACTAAAAATTTGGTGATTATAGTAGTCGTCTTGAAATGTATGTTATATATGCTTCCTCTGAATGGATGGTCATATCAACATTGATTTTTCAATGACAATCATCTGTTGATGTCTAGTTGGTCTGTAATATAAATGGTGCCTAACAAATGTCCAATATGACCATAAAAGTAGCCAACCTAAAAATCTTGTTATCGCAAATAATCTACATAAATGATTATTTCAGCATTTGTTTTACTAAACTTATTCTTATGTCTATGTTTACGATGTTGAAGATCTGATTACCCTAATAACCAGCACATAAAAGATCTTGAATACTTTTATGTATTGAATATGAACATGCTACTTTCACAGAGAAGATTTTTATGATGTAATGGTGGTTCTAATCGTTCTTATCTGAAATACATTATGCCCAAATGATGAGGCCATCATCAAAGTTTGTTTATCACGATCCCTCCGACATGTGAGGAAAATACATGAGATTTAGGGCAGAAAAGAGAAAAGTGGCAACCAGGTTATGTCCCAGAGGCATGGGCCCGTACCGGAACCCATGTGCCGAACAACAACTGTTAATTTTATATAAAAAGAACATTTTGGTTGAACAGGAGGGACAATATACTCTCTCCTAAAAATACAGACTTACAGCAAGAGTCGATGTGCTATATCGCTAATAGGAAATTGAATGTTAGATATCGTAATAAAAGTAAATATTTAAAATTTTTATGTAGTATATATATAAATATATATATATATATATATATATATATATATATATATATATATATATATATATATATATATATATATATATATATATATATATATATATATATATATATATATATATATATATATATATATATATATATATATATATATATATATTGAAATGTATGTATTAATAATGACTTAACATTTGATCATTTCTAAACCAATCAGAACATATAAAAAGAAGTAGTTCTCGATTTTGTATTCCCAACATTTGAACTGATTCCTTGGCTCTAGGAACACACAAACACATACACACAGACACACACAGGCACACACCAAACACACGCACACACACGCACACACACACATATATATATATGTATATATATATATATATATATATATATATATATATATATATATATATATCTATATATATATATATATATATATATATATCTATCTATATCTATCTATATATATATATATATATATATATATATATATATATATGTATATGTATATATATATATATATATATATATATATATATATATATATATATATATATATATATATATATATATATATATATATATACATATACATATATATATATATACATACATATATATGCACACACACATATATATATCGTATGTGATATATATCGTATGTGATATATATCGTATGTGATATATATCGTATGTGATATATATCGTATGTGATATATATATATATATATATATATATATATATATATATATATATATATATATATATATATATATATATATATATATATATATCGTATGTGAGGCATGTATGTCCTGGATAATGATCAACCATCAAAACTTCAGATTTTCCAAGCGTCTGAATGATTTCAGCTAAATATAATGCTAATGTGTTACTTTTATATTCTGCAGAAACAAAAATTACTCTACAAAAAATCAAATCTCGTGAAAAATCATTAAAATAAATCGAATGAAACAAAATTACAATTAAAAATATTTTAAAAGAATCAATTGAATTACATATTAGTAATTTACATTCGCTCTTTATGTTTTTAATCAAAATTATTTACCTCTTTTTGGTGCTTTTATTGGAATTACATCCCCATGTATAAACGTTGAAGCAAGGAGCTCATGTAAGTTTGAAACGATAGTTCCTTCACGAATATATATATATATATATATATATATATATATATATATATATATATATATATATATATATATATATATATATACACACATATATATATATATATGTATATATATACACACATATATATATATATATGTATATATATATATATATATATATATATATATATATATATATATATATATATATATATATATATATATATATATATATCAAACATATGGCGTTAGAGACAACACTGTTAAGGGTCTTTTTTTGGTATATCAAACCACCTTAGATGATTATTGGCTGGTTTTTTCGGCGCGACAAACATGGTAGGTCTAATTTTCTTGGTAACGTGCCGCTGTGGTGGTTAGAGAGGCTAGAAAAAATATCACTTCATTGTTGGTTTCCGTTAGTCTCGAGAGACGATGAAAATGAGCCCATGAAAGGTGTCCCAGTTGTAGTTGTGCAGCGTCTTCTGTGGTTATAAAGCCCCACACGGGAGTGGCAATCATTGCTGCAGTTGCTGCACTTGAAATTTGAGTCAGGTCTTGGTTGGAACTGCATCCTCTTCCTCTGAGATCTTTTCTCATCAACGAGTTGTCGTAACTAAGTTGTCGCCAGCAGGACTTGTCGAGGGCAAGCTCTTCCCAGGTGTTGACCTCGATCCCAAGAGCTTTCATATCGTGCTTGTAGATATCCTTGAAGCGAAGATGTGGCCGTCCAATTGATCTTCTGCCCGAGTCAAGCTTAGAGTAGAGAAGGTCTTTTGGGTTCCGTCCATCATCCATTCGACGCACATGGCCCAGCCATCTGATGCGACGTTGGCGGAGGATTGTAACCATGCTGGGAACTTTGGCCTGTTGAAGCACCTCTTTGTTTGTCATACGATTGCTCCAGGTGATCCCGAGTATGCGACGGAGACAACGCATGTGAAAGGCACTCAGTCGTTTCTCCTGAGAGGCGTACAGGGTCCAAGTTTTGCTGGCGTACAGGAGAGTGCTAAGCACGCAGGCACGGTATACGGAGATCTTAGTGTTCAATGTCAGCTTGCTGTTGTTCCACACTCTCTGCGACAATCTAGAAAGATTTGTTGACGCCTTTCTAATCCGCTTGTTAATCTCGGCATCGAGTGAGAGGCTGTTGGTGATGGTAGAGCCAAGGGAAATGAACTCACTGACTACTTATAGTTTGTGGTTGTTGATGATTATGCTGGGAGGGTCTGCGTCCTGAGCCATCACGTTGGTTTTCTTTAGACTGATTTTCAACCCAAATTCATCATATCCTTTAGCAAAGCGGTCCATCAGGCGTTGTAGTTCAGCTTCTGTGTGAGTGACTATAGCAGCATCATCTGCAAAGAGCATATCTCTAATGGTTGCTTTCCTTACTTTACTCATTGCCTTCAGTCGTGCCAGGTTGAACAGTCTGCCGTCTAAACGCGTGTGCAGGTAAATCCCTTCTGTGGACGTCCCAAAGGCGTACTTAAGCAGGACAGTGAAGAAGATGCCAAAGAGCGTGGGGGCAAGGATACTGCCTTGTTTCACTCTGCTGTGGATGTTGAATGGGTCGGACGATGAGCCATCATACTGCACTGTGCTTTTCATGTCTTTCTGGAAGGACTGGACCTTGCTTAACAGCTTTGGAGGGCATCCAATCTTCGCCAGGATTTTGAAGAGTCCGTCTCTCCTGACCAGATCGAATGCTTTGGTGAGGTCTATAAAAACCAGGTAGAGGGGTCTGTATTGTTCCCTGCACTTCTCCTGCAGTTGCCTGATGGAGAAGATCATGTAGATCGTGGACCTCTCTGCGTGTAACCAACACTAAGACTCTGGATACACTCTGTCGGCAAGCGTCTGCAGTCTGTACAGGATGACTCATCAAAGACTTTACCCACGAAGTTGAGAAGAGATATGCCCCTGTAGTTGTTGCAGTCACTTATGTCGCCCTTGGTCTTATACAGAGTTATGATGTTGGCGTCTAGTATGTCCTGAGGCACCGTACCTTTATCCTAGCACTGGCAGAGAAGATCGTAAAGGTGTGTGAACAGCACACTGCCTCCACACTTGATGACTTCTGCTGGGATGCCATCTTTTCCTGGGGGTTTACCTGTGTTCAGTTTCTCTAAGCCCAACTTTAGTTCTGCCTTAATAGGTTTCTCATCCAATTTGGTCAAACAAGGGAGGTTTTCAATGGTGTTGAGGGCATCGATGATCACGTTATTCTCTCTGGAATACAGTTCGGAGTAATACTCCACCCAACGCTTCATCTGTTTGCCCTTGTCGTGAATGATATCGCCTGCAGAAGACTTTAGTAGAGCTATCACTTTCTTCGTTGGACCCTTTGCTTTCTTTATGCCATTGTACATGTCTCTGATGTTTCCGATATCTACTGCTGCTTAGATGCTCTGACAGAGTAGAAGCCAGTATTCATTGGAGACATTGCCGTGCTAACGTCTGCACTTTGCTTTTGGTAGACCTATATGCATTTAGTGTCCTCTCGCAAGGAGAACGCTTGTATTCCAGGTGAGCACTGCGACGCTCTGCTATTGCTGGCATGAGTATGGCGGAATTGGCGTCAAACCAGTCATTGTTCTTTGTCTGCTTCCTACCAAAGATTCTTGTGGCTGCAATGTACTCAGTATCTCTGATGTTGTCCCATCTCTCTTTGGCACTGCCGTAGGGAGTTTCTGAACTGAACGCCTTGGATAGGGCGTAAGTGATTTCTTCAGCCTTGTCTGGATATGACGTCTTGATCACATCAATGTGTGGTTTACCCACTTGCCTAGAGTAGTGGATCTTCTTTGGTTGAAGCTTAAATTTACAGCAAACTAGAGAGTGATCGTTGTCGCAGTCAGCGCTGTGGAATGTACGAGTAAGCTGCACACCCTTCATGGCTGAACGTCTTGTGATAATCAAGTCATGCTGATGCCAGTGTTTGAATAAGAATATGCCTCCATGACACTTTATGCTGTGGTTTTGTCTGAAAAAATGAATTGGCGATGCTAAGGTTGTGGTACGAGCACATTTCTAGTAGACGTTGCTCGTTGTCATTCATCTTCCCAATGCCAAACTTGCCGAGACACAAAGGCCAGGAATCGTGATCGGCACCCACCCTAGCGTTGAAGTCGCCCAGTAATATCAAGTTCTCTTCTTTTGGAATTTTGTCGATGAGCCAGTTGAGCTCGTGGTAAAGCGCATCCTTGGTATCTGTGGTGGCACTGAGTGTGGGAGCGTAAACACTCATTAGATTAACTAGCCCGGTTGTTGTGTGGAGGCGAAGAGATAGCAGTCTTTCGTCTACTTGTTGGCAGGGTTCTATCATAGCCATCAGAGAGTTTCCGACAGCAAAATCAACACCATACTCCCTAACTTCGTCTGAGCTCTTTCCTTGCCAGAAGATCGTGTAGTTCTTTTCTCTGAGGGACGCAAAATCTGGTAGCCGTGTCTCTTAAAGTGAGGCAATATCGACATGGAGTCTTGCGAATTCGTCGTTGATGACTGAAGTCTTTCGAATATCGCTGATTGCTTATATATCACCTGAAAGCCATGTTAGGATAGTCCGGACGTTCCAGGTACTTAACTTAAGGATTGTTGGTTTCCTTGTTTGCTTTGTGTTTGTTTTTTCTTGGTGTTCTGAGTTGCAGCCCGCTTGTCAGGTACTCACGTATCTTAAGCCCTGCACACCCAGCTGGGGGCTGCCCAGCTTAAGGCGGGCGATAGCTGTCCAATGAGACCTGTTGATCTCTCCCCTGGCGTCTAACTCTACGCCAATCGACTGGTGACTTATAAACGGTAACTGTTGCTTCCCGTGTTGTGTCAACGCTGTGAAGTGATGCTGGAGTGTCCTCTCCAGGGCGCAAGCCTGAGCAAGGTTATATGGAGAATCAGATGTTGCCCATGCAACTGACTCCCCTTTTCCACGCAGCTGATGGATCCAAGGGAAAGGACAAGACGATACGTCATGGCACCAGCGACGTCGCAGGCGTTGTTGAGATGTCACTAAAAGTAGTGACAAGTCGCCTTAGGGACTCCGTCTCCGGATTTTCTGTTGGGTTTTACTCCCTTAGCCTTTCCCATGTATGGGTATAGTCGCAAGGCAGCGAAGGTTTGAAGTCAGAGTTTACCTTCTCCTAGACGGGCTACCACCCAAGGTTAACGGGTCCCATCTGCCCGAAGCATCTGGTTTTAAGGCGCCAGAAATTCGCCTGCCATCCCTTTTCCAGTTAGTTTAAACAGGTTCCGCCGGGCTTTGTAGTTAAGCCACCCGTGAAGGCCTGGAACTGGATTTGGTTGTCAGAGGCTATCTCAGACGCAAGCCATTGGAGGATTTCTAGGGGAAGTGGGTGCTTATCTCCCACATCCGCCCCCGGCGATAAAATCCCTTGAAACCCATGACACTTCATAGACACTCGGTTTCTTGTAGGGGAATGAAACTATTTAAAGGAAAATAAATTATTGAACCAAAGATGACAATTTCTTGCACTCATTGGCACACTGACTGCCAGCAATTAAATTATGCTTATTTTTTTATTGTCAAACATCAAACAAGGAATTCAGTATTTTACTGGCAATGCTAAAATATATGTATATTCATGTAGAAGACTTTTCATTTCTTTTGCATTCTTTTCCCATCTGTTCTCTACAGCATGTCTGAATACAGTTTTAACATAGCATTTTATTGTCTTTGAAGGTATGCCTTACCGATTAAAAGGAGCTTATATATATATATATATATATATATATATATATATATATATATATATATATATATATATGTCTTAGGATGTTATCTACAATTTTAATGTTCTTATTATTCTCTTACATGGGTCAGACTGTTATCTATTTCCTCCTTCATTCAGGACATGCTATCCTAAGGTAACAATGTCACATATTCAGGTGTTACCTTCCTTTCATTATACATTTCAACGTTTATATAAACTGATGCATATGCGTTTTACTACTTGTTGATAATCGATGAGTTATTTATCTACAAGATCGGATAGTAACACTCATTACGGCTCATAAGCTTATTCATTTATTTAAATAGTTTCGTTAACTACTATCTAAGATTTAATATCATAATTCAGCTTTTCCATGCTTGCTTATACATTATGGGAATCAATATAACAATAATTCTTTGATGATCGATATGGTAACACAATTAAATCAGAATGATTATAATTACATTTTCTATTATGGTCACGTTCTAGCACATATAAATACATTCATCTAATATATAAATATCATTGACGGTCGCTTTATACATGATTAAGACATAATTCAATATAATTAAAACAATTATATATGTTACTATATACATTCTATATTAATTATATAAAAATATAAAACCAAAATAATTCACATAGATATATCCTCATATGATAATTAAATTTATTAATAATTATTACGTTTTATTACATTACAGGCTCAGAGAGTAATTCTTAAAACTTTAAAAATCCGATAATTTAGTTTATGCTAAATTATTATCATTTAATAATGCTCAATTATCAAATTTAATAATTAAAATTATTAAATTAAATTAAATTATTAAATTAAATGAGTTCATGCCGTTGGATGATTTTATGAATAAAACGTTGAAATGATTAATAGATAAAGTTATAATATTTTTACTGTTGGAAATTTTGTCTAATCACCAAATTTTTTAAAAACATTTATAATTTGATAATTAACAAAACATTAATAATTGCATTATAATTTCATTGGTGAAAATTATAAGACTTTGATCTGCCAAAATAATATGACTTACACAGTAACCAAAGTAATGACCTTTATAAAAATTCAAATTCTGAACACGATTATAATTGAAAGAGGATTCTATGCATCATGATCCATTGCAGCTGAAATGGAGTTACATACAAAATATTTTTGTCATTTGCATTGTTATTTTCATAAATAATATATTTTGTATGCGGCTTGTTACTGCGTAACATTTCAAGCAATTCAGCTTTACAAAAGTTGTTCTCATAATGGATACTTTTCCTATCCAGCCAATACTGAACCTTTCCTTGACCTAGGTAGCCTTGATTAGGGAGCAAACTGGTTGTGATAGGATGTATTATCAATTGCTATAACTGAATTACTGTTTGTTGAATGTTTCGTAAGTAGTGGTGTGTCCCTGAACCAGTCATTATACTTCTCAGCATTTTTTTTTATCATTGTAGTCATGACTGGTGGTTTTAGACTCAAACAATAAACTTACTCAGAATAATATTCTCTCTCTGAAAGAGCCAGCACTACCAAAAGAAAAAAGTGGTCATTTACAGATGGATGGAACAAACCTACATTTTTTTACTGGGAGGTGCAATGATATTGATTGAATCAATCCACTCACCCTTAATAACATGGTTAGTATTGAACCATATCCCATCTAAATAAATAACATGTTTGCCCTGCTCACGAATTTTTCTGATTTTGCATAAGTAGGCAAGCTTCAGAACAATGACACCTTGATGTTGTACAAAAACTCTCTGATAGATACATTTCTGGAAAAACTGAAATTGTAAAGAAGAAAATGTATACAAATCAAGTATGCATTGTTACCCACACTGCATGCTTATATTTATTACAGTTTTTGTTCAACATGATTTCCCATATAACAATAACAGAACAGAAATATGATTTTTTTCATAAGAGAACACTTCCATGTAAGCCTGCCCTAATGATAACCGAAAACAATATATTGTTGCAGTATTATCGGACTTTGTTTCTAATAATGATCTTGGAACATTCATTATTGAAAGTATCAATTTCTAGTGTGACTGAAAGCACATATTTAAACATATGTATAACTAGAAAATACCATGGCTCAAATGCTTTCCACTGCACAGGTGCTGTCTTTGAGAATGTATCTGTACTAATAAATATAGCTTTAATCATAAGCACTTATCAATTTAAAGTTTGGTTTGTATTTTAATTATCGTGTTGTGGGCATACTCTTATTACAGTAAAAAATTTCTTAGAATGAGTCCTTGAATGTTTCCATCTATGGTGATAAATGTGACCAGCCCACTCACAGTTCTACATATGATGGATAATGATGCATCTAATCCTTGTTCGTTTCCATGCATGTGTAGATGAGGGTGCTGGCCATCTTGGATTCCCTGTATAAATCATGGATATTTCTGCGGGTCAAATTCTCATCATAATTGTCCAGTTTTCTTCTTTTTAATTTCGTCAGCATTATCTTATCTCTTATGTTAGTGCTTTATGAATACTGCTTACAACATTCTGTCATACAAATTAGATAAGATAATTACTGAAGTGTAATTAATAACATAAACATTACTATGCAGCAGGAATCACACACACACACACACAAACACACACACACACAAACACAGATGACGCTTTTCCTGCCAGAAGATTTTATTAGAGTTGTATAACAAGCATGTACCTTTGCAGAAAAATTATAACATTAGCTTTAGATAATAATTCCTGTTAATTACTCTTTTCTATGATGTATAATATGAATAATTGTTCAACTGTATTATGATTTATACCATCTAAAGAAACTTTGAAAAAATTGTTATCTAATTTTGATTTGTCTTGCGCAGTGATTTACTGTAATTTATATGTAATTTATCTCATCACATTTAGATCTTAAGTCTTCAGAATGTCGGAGAAACTGAAAAGCTACAAAAGCCCAATATTCATGGATTTGATTGGATGAAAAAGATGCTCTACAAAAGCCCAGTCGCATAACACTTTTCCTCTCTTGGCCACACTTTCTACGATATAACATTTATTAAAATTGCTTACAACCCCTACTGGAATTCCTGAACCAGAATAGGAAAAATCAAACTGGATATAACACATTTGAACATTGTAACCAAACACTTAAAGCAAGAATACTATAAAGAGATAGCCAAGCACTTACACAATTATATTTTGCAGCCGACACAATTTCTTTTAAATTATTCTCTAAAAGTGTTTATGAGTTATCCACGAGACTATAGTTATTGCTATAAAACATTATGCAAAATACAATTTTCGCCTACATAAATTACATGAAATAACAAATGTCTTTATTGCTATTTAAGTTATAGCTCAGCATAAAATATTTGCCAGCATCAAAAACAAGTTTGAATAAATTACAAACAAAATAAATTTAAAGGTCTCATTCTTGTAGAAATAGTCATGTTAAGTCTTGCAAAACACAACAGTGATTTACTTTAATTTATTCGTCTTGTATATCTGTACGATTTGCCTTTGAAAAATGGAAAAGACTGATTCAGTGCAAAAAGTGCTCATGCTAGTCAGATACTATTTCATTGTTAGTTTTCGTCCATCTCCAAAATCGAACATATATCGAGAAGTGCCACCGTTGGGTGCGTGCCTAAGTAAGAGTAAATCTTACCATTGATAAAAATTACAAGATGGACATATATCGGCAGTAAACATTTTATAGGTGGGAATCGATCGAGGACGCATCATCACGACCCTATCCCAACAACGCTTACGCCAAATTAGGATCGGCATTTACATCTATTTAGAGCTTGTTCGATTCACATCGGGGGTGAAGGATATTTGTGCTAGTAACGCAAATAATTTCAGTTCCGTGACACAGGGGCGGATTCAAGAATGAAAAAGAGTTGATATTGAAAAATAATAAAGAATATATAGATAAATAAACGGTTCACAAGAACAAATTTATACAAATTTATATATTTATATATATAAATTTATGCATATACAAATATATATATATATATATATATATATATATATATATATATATATATATATATATATATATATATATATATATATATATATATATATATATATATAGATGGAAAGATAGATAGATAGATGTAGATAGCTAGATAGATGTAGATAGCTAGATAGATAGATAGATAGATAGATAGATAGATAGATAGATAGATAGATAGATAGATAGATAGATAGATAGATAGATAGATAGATAGATAGATGTAGATAGCTAGATAGATAGATAGGTAGATAGATAGATAGATAGATAGATAGATAGATAGATAGATAGATAGATAGATAGATATTTCAGCAGAGATAATACAATAACCGATAGCGTCATTCACATCACCATCCGTATACACAAACGAAGACAAAAATTGGAGTACAGAGGAGGACAGCAAGGTAATGATATGATGAAATGAGTATCGCGTTGCCGTATATTGCTCATGCTTGAATGAAATTGTTATTATATTTGTATATAAGATTTTTAAAAAGTCCTCAGAAAACTTAACCAAGCGTAACAAGCTGAGTACAATTAGAGTTTTATAGTTTTATAGGCCAGACGTGCTGTCAATATACAAAGGACTACTTTACAATATATACTTGACAAAAGATATTCAAATGCAAAATGTGTATACAATTGATGAATAATTAGTAATTTTTGTGCTGGTGACAAATGCGTCACAGTTTGGTTTGAAGTTGTTTTACATAAATAAATGGAAAATGTTGGTGTTGAAAAATGCTGAGAAATGCTATTATTTGACACTAACAACTCGAGGTAAACCAATAAATTTGCAGTAAATGACTGGCAAAATCATCGAGTGGTTACGATTGAAAAAAGACGTAAATGAACATCTGATTAAATCGCTTCATAATTCAAACGCATTCCGGTTGCTTTGGTAACTATTTATTACAGTTTACTACATTGCTAACCAGCTCATAACTCCCAACTTACGATGCTTTTATATGTCCGTAGGACACTATTCATCAGTATCGTCTCGTTTATAGAGGTAGCAACATTCGATTGAAGAATGTGAAGATTTTTGAGCGAAAGTATCTACGGGAAATACGTCAATAACACTGTAATCTCGACACCAGTAAAAATGGAACCTTGTTGGGTTTAATCAGCTTTGACAATATTTTCAAATAGAGAAAAACATGTTCGTTCAAATTCAAGCCACATGTATGTGACCCGCCTCATCCATATGTGAAATGATTTAAATCAGTCAACCGGAATACTATGGTCATTCAGGTTGATCGAATAGACTTGAAAAATAAGAGACTTGAACTATTTGGTTTTCTACAACTCAGTTATCCTACATAAATGAATCAAGAAATGAATATTTCTGACACAAGTAGCAAAATAGTATAATCTGTTTTGTACTAGCAGTTAAGAATTCCACGAATTCATCGAATGTTCTATTGATGCCATTTGTGAGTATGTGATTGTTACACTGGAACTTCTGATTTGTAGGAAATATGGCTTGCCAGTGAAGATAATTTTATTTTTCTTTTTTTCTAAAAAATAATTCTCCAAATGTGGCAGCAACCTATGTCCTGATGACTATCATACTCCCAGTAGGATTGTAATGGAAAAATGTGTAATATCATTATTTAAATTGTCTTGACATTTTAATAGCTACAGTTATATTACGAAAGTTCTAAACTTATTTGGCTATTTCGATTTTAATTGGTTTGCAATCCCTTATAGGATGCGTTGGTGAATTCCGAAGCGGAAACTTAGAACACAATGCCTACATCAGCTGAGATAAATCCACACAAGACTATCTAGATTCCATTTCTTTATACCACCCTACAAAAGGCCAATGATTAAGTCTTAGAGATGTAAATATAGGTAGTAGAGTGCATAGTCATCCTTTTGTTGATGAGCACCTATTAAGGTTAGTGTCTGATATAAAAGCAGTAGCGTGTCCAAGTACTGCCATTATTTTGGTCAGACTGACAGTGTTATGTTACTGCGAACACTCTCTTTTGAAGGCCAGCATACATTGGTGCATTGTGTTTAATTTCTCGTTGATGAAACAGCCATGTATATGAGACATTCAGATAGATACAGCATATTACAAACTTGGTCCAAGCAAAGAAACAGTAATTTTTTAATTCAATTCATAAGGTGAAAAACGGGTCATGATGAGAATTCTGGATCCTTAACTCAATCTTTGATGACAGAAACTGGCGAAGGTCAAATTGATAGGTCTCTTCTAGCGTGACGCCGCATACACTTTGAGGACTGTCTGCGCGAGAAATACATGACCGATTTAGCCCCACAAACGGTAGAAAAACACAGTATGTAGACAAAACCTGTGGATGAACAATTTCAAAACGGGGTATGTTTGTGTGTTGGAAGATGTACTGACATAAACTAATCACCACAAGTTTGCTACGTGGGAATAACAGGTTGATGACTGGTTCGGAAATATTATAAACGAGCATAACATATAGGAGGAAAACACTAACAGATACTGTTAGGGAGATAAAGTCACAACAGCAACAATGTAGAGATTAACGTGAACAATAGCTACATACATTGTAAGGGACGTAGAGTCAGAACATTAACAATATAGAGATTAACGTGAACAATAACTACAAAAGAGTCTGTCACAAGCTTTAGCATATTCCTATCGGAACACGGTATTAAAAAGAAGTCATAAAATGAGCGCATATATGAATATAAGTCTACCTTAATCAAGGTGATCAGTTTTCCGTCGACCAGTATGTGCGATCGACAATAAACGTACAGACCATACCATCTTGATGAGATAAATATGAGTCTTCAAGAAGTCTTTGATGTTAACCACGCAACTACATGCTCATGGACTCAATGGCTAAAAACTAACGCCAGTCAATATGTTCAGCGTCTTTTTAAACTCATGCTTCGAGAATCGACATAACAGCCTCAGGAAAGCACAAGAAGGAATATTCCCTTATTGTCTATGCGACAGTACCATCCCAAGTAGTTGCTAAAACATAGCACTCACAACTTTTTCTTGTTTTTTTTCAAAAACTTGCAGGAGCAATACCGTGTATTTTTAGCACATTTTAGAGGACTGCATACTAATCAGACAGGAGTGTATCGACACCATATTTGTCTGTGAACCATATAAGGAAATATAGGCTCCCGACGAAACAGACCAGGTTAATCAAGCCTCAGCAAATGTGCTTGGAGCTAAAAGGTAAATGGCAGCTCTGCTTTATTAATAGCCTCTCTGATAGCTTCACTGCTCCAACGAAGAATACTGTTTCGTGTGTTATCTTTAAGCCACGTCTTGACATTCTACGACGGCACTCATAAAAAGCACTGCTAAGTCAAATGATTCTTACATGGCAGTATCAAACAATAATCAATATTGGCATTAATAGATAAATTTTAAGGGCAATAAGTACATGTGCAGCATTTACATGGAAATGTATGAAATACTTGTTTTCTCCGCTATAACATACAATGTTAAGTGTTTGGTGTCAAACAATGAAAACCATGCACTAATCAAAGCAGACTAATTTCGTGTATGTTAATTTGAAGAAAATACATCCCCTTGTGAGGAAGCTACCAACTAAAACGTACATAGTAAACATGTAGTAAACATGTGTGTATATTACTGCGAGCTTTCTGTACACGTGTTCTGTTGTATGACGCGATGCATTATAGTACAACATTGTTCAGTGGCGAGAAAGTTGAACAAATGAAGAGATAACAACAATAGGTCACATAATGTGCTTTTTCATTTCTCTATTTGTTCCAAATTGTCATAACTGTTCAGTTTTTGTCATAATGTGCACTTGAATATTTTGTTGTAACATTCACATGCAGTTGTTTATTTCTCAAGATAAATCAAACATTGCGTAATAACTAAACTGGTATTTGTGCCAATCGATATATATCTGTTTTAGATGTTGCAATTCTACATAATCTTAGAACGTCATAGATGACGAAAAAATAGTAAGTTATAAAGAACGATGCTGTACCTTACACACATGGGCATAAAAAAATAAAGGTATATTGCGAAAAGTATGTTTCTCACCGAACGTTATACAGGGCGACTAAATGGTGCATGTCAAAAATAAATAATAGACATTTAAAAAATACTTCACTTTATCCATTATTCGGTACACTTCGCCTACAGTGTGTGCAGTTTCATATTGTAAATATCATACGTGTGAACATATCACTTTCTGTTATTCTGATTGGTCAAATGAGCCCATGAAATTATGGTGCATGATCCTCTTTAATGATTGAGTGGGGATAGTGGGAAAAAGTTTTTAACCCCGTCTTCTGGAATGTTTTTTTTTATTAATAAACATTATGGACGGTCATTTTTTAACTCGACTCGCGAAAGTAAATTGAGGCAAAATTATCTAGGCTGTCTGAATATGGATATGTTACCCACGCATGGGGTTTATTATGACATGTTTAACAGAATCGTCGTAAGAAAAGTGGCTTAAAACTATAAGACAAGAATAACAATAAATAGTAAAATTAAGAGTATTGCTTATATGAGAGCGGGTGGCATTATATATGTAACACACACGTGGTTTAAATGTTAAAACAAAGTAACCAAACTAACCTTTGTTCATAGAAGAATCTGGACATAAATGGGTCTATTAACTGACATAATTTATCCAACCACAGCATCTTTACCTACTATATATGGGATGTACGTCCGACATGAAAATAAATTATTTGTTGACGCTTTCTGTACAGTCAATTGTTCTAAATCAAATGCACAAATATCGGGTCACAAATGCACTGCATTAAATGCGGGAACATTTGCATCCATTAATCCTATTTCACATGAAGATCGCAATAATGTAACGTTTAGATTTGAAAGTGACATTTTAGGGTTAACATGTGCTCTATTGTATATTCTGCTGTACTGTGTACAGTGTCAAACAAATTGGTAACTATTTAATATTAAAATTATGAAAGTCGTTGAATTATGTCCGCTTTTGCTCGCCAAGTCTCGCAAACTCTGGAAATTATTCAGCTTGTGTCATAAATTCGATATTAAATAATTACCCTTTTGAGATCCTCTATAGATCTGAATTGGAATTATGAACACCTCCTTCTTGAACGATTCTATAAAAATGTCTTGCAGAAAACCCGTTCATTGTTTTCCTTACATCTGCAATGGAGTATAATCATGAATCATCTCGTTACATCATTGTTGCTGAATCATTTATTGCATTTATAAATTTGCTGACCTTAAAACTTCATACAATTTAGTAATACAGCAATCACTTCTACACTGTGGTATATGTGTTTAGTTAATCCACTTTTAAAATGGCATAGGTTTAGAAGGACAACGTATGTTAGTCTTTCTGTGGGTTTGGATCGGATGGTTCAAAGTAAACCATTAATTGGAAGCATTTTTGATTTGTTCCAAATGCCCAGACTATCAGGTTAACGTTTTATGTCCTTAATAGGTGGAGATATAAGACATACAAAGTTGATCTCACCTCATTTTTAAACGTTAAATGGTCAGTGACACAAACGGTGACGGCAAATTTTCAATGAGTATGCACTGTATTCCGATAATCCCCTATCCATCATACGGTTATCTGAACCCTTTCGGACATTTTCTGCGAAATAAAAACCGATGATCATAATTTATATTTTGCAGTACGTCCACACAAGATCATTCATTACCACAGTTTCTCATCTTTTGTAGACGCCTATACAGAATCTTTCTCTGAAATGTGTCCTTTTCTCGGTTTTAATTTATTAAACCATTGATTCATGCATCATCGAAAAGGAAATTAACATTATTTGCATATTTAGTTTTAATGAATATACAACATGAAAAGAACTGCATATCAAAATTGTATCTAGTAAGCATTTTGTTCAAAAGAAAACGGTAAATTTTAACCTTTCGTTTTGATAATCTGGGCACCGGCTAGATCGATTTAACCATGACATTATTAATGGTTGCTGTATTGCTTTTGAGTTACAGATAACGGACAGGCACGGCCTTGGTTCTGTATTTAACAAAGAGTGCATGTGGCATCATCGTGGAATGTTCTAAAAGGCTCAAAGTGAGGAAATTAATTATGAATTGACCATATTTGGTTTAAACGGTTCTGGTGCAATTCAGTTGTAAACAGAAAGGAAGATTTACCATACCCTAGTATTTTATAATAGGCTTATAATTTAAGAATCCGACACAGATTGTGGTCCTTTGTTAGTCTTTATGAAGACCTACGGGTTATATACAGCCACGTGAAATCTAATAAAAATGTACACACAATATAAAAGCTGCAGGTAATACGCGAGTGCAACTTATGCTTGGGCGCGTGAAATATTAGCTAGTTAAGCAATGTCTATTAAACGGACAAGAAGCAATGTCTAAATTAACCAAATTAGTTGTTTGTCATTTTGTTCTTAGTTTTAGTTATTTCTCCACTATGCAAGATGAAACTTCTCTTTGTGCATAAAGCATAATATAATTTAATGCCTGAACACGATTTGTGAAGAACAATAATTTTTTAAAATCATATTTTGAATCCATATTAGAGCTACTTAATCCAGTGATTGAAAACATGTCTATTATTGTTAATTATCTCATTTATATTTGTAGTATCGAACTCTATCATTTATTGCTAGAAACGTCATATTGAGCTGATAATATTGAAGTAACCAAAATAATTAATATATTGCAGGCAGGTCTCTCTAGATAATGAGTCTATACCGAGCAAAAATTATTGTCAGACTCTTAAATGTTAGAGTAAGCCCTATTCCAGGAAAGGAGCCGATATTTATACTCGCTTTGAATATATACGTGATGCAGTTTGCATAATAAAACTCGTCAAGGTGTCCCAGTACAAGAACTGTAAAATATGTATATTTATCACGAGAATCAAAGATGAATTCTTAAAATGTGTATAATGGTATAACGGCATTCCAACCTTGTATTTCGTTCATATGCGGATGTTTAATGGCATCCGTTATGCTAAGATTGGGATATTTGCTGAATACATGAAAACAAGATTGAAATTATGATATTTTTCGACACTAAATGTCACTAATTGGCATTGTCGATCGTAAGGAGAAAGTAAAGAACAAGGATTAAATAAAGCAAAACTAAATACTGACGTGGAATGGATTATACAAATACCAAAAAGCATTGCATGGAGTCGGTTTATCATCCATCATCCACTCTTGGCCAAGAAGGTGTGTGAAACAGATAACATATTAAAATGTATGTACGCATTAGACTGAAAGGATTTGAAAATACCATAACACTGATGTAAATATAAGCACCATGCACAGATAAACACAACGAGGAAGAAAATGACGAATTCTCTGACCTACTTTCAAATACTATCAATAGAGTTGGTGGTGAAAATAATATTCTTATCATATGATATTTCAATTGTAGAATCAGAATAAAGGTGAGCCACCCCCAGTTGCAAACTTTGGACAATAAAGATACACTATGTAGACTGGTTATCATGTACCTCTGACAAAAGCTGACACACAAACATATCATCTGTCATCTCAAAATGGTCACAACCTATGTAACATAAAGAAGCAAAACAAACAAGTTTTGAAAAGCCACAATTGACTTAACAAGGTGATAAGAACTTACAGTGTAATGAAATGTAATCCAAAATAATCCTGACAAAATTATATAAAGCCCAAATAAAGTAAAAGTTAAGTAAATTTCAAAACAGGAAATGTAGTGGTCCACCAAAGTTCTCAACTTGTTAAAATGGCGTCGTTCAAAGATCCTTCGAATAATTTACAACAGCCTCATACTAGTATTATAGTCCAAATAATGTTTTTCCTCTCGCTTGATACCCTACGTGCAACATAACACACGTCTGCTAACTTAAGGCAGAAACACAAGAAATGAGGATGACTTCAAAATCGCCGTAATGAATGTGTAGGCTAAGGTCATTCCTAATATACATGTTGTATTGTGACTATATTTCAAAATATATCCAGTTGGACAGATTCAATAAAGCTCTTGCCTGGACACAATAATTTAAATTTTCTGGAAAACGCTCCATAAGTGTTGAACATGAACTAGATCAACACATGGGAAGTTACCGAATTCCTCCAAAATCGTCAAAGCCTACTGGAGAATGCAAAAGTAAGCGAAAAAGTCATTAGGGCTTATTACTAAGATTATTATTATTATTATAAATTATCAATACATTAGTCAGCATCTATATAAGTTTAAACTGTTAACACGTTCATGTGACGTACTCAAAATCTAAATAGTGATTGCTTGCACAATCTACAACGATAAAAAGTATACAAATTAAAGTAATGTACCAGGAGATACGATATACACAGTCATATATAATAAATCAGAGAAACAGTCGAACGAGAAACCTCCAGAAACTAAATAAAAACAATATGGAAAAGGACTTAAAACAGAACACTGCAGCAGACATAAACGTACTAAAAACAAAATATACAACGTTGAAGAACTATATAAGCAATTTAAAAATAAATTACAAACTACATTAAAAATAAAATGTGTAAGAAACATTGGTGGACCAAAGAAAAGAAACAAGATGGGGGAGTGAATATATATATATATATATATATATATATATATATATATATATATATATATATATATATATATATATATATATATATATATATATATAAGTGAACCTGTGTGTTTGTGTTATTTGGATTTAAAGTAGCTCTAAAAATGTTCAGTCATTTCTCTACGATGTCTAAATTGTGGCAGTTTATAATGATGTCTAGCACTGGGGAATCATGCCGCAGACATATAGCATAATGTTCCACCCTGACACATTATCCTGTGTTATATATATATATATATATATATATATATATATATATATATATATATATATATATATATATATATATATATATATATATATATATATATATATATATTTAAATTGCCGGTGGGTTAGTTTTGAATTAGTTCTTTTATTTTATTTGTTGCATTATTTTTATTGAAGTTATAATTCTCATTGGATTTGAATCTCTTTTCAGAAAATTCACTTAACCTACTTGGAACGTGATAATTAAGTGATCAGTATGTTTAGTTTATACTGGTTAGCAAATTCGTAGATTATTAGAGGAGATGATTGGTCAATCCCAATAGCATGTCCGATCCACATGTTACCCATGTAAAAAATGTTTGCTTTTTATTATTCATTTGTAGCATGAAGATCTAAATTTAGACAAGGCTATTCTAAGCTACGTGACATATGACATTTCTTCTTGCAATCTTTAAGGTGGAAATTATGTAGACTGTCACGTGAAATGCCATGGGATACAAAATCATATTTAAAACATCCCATTGGTATGAAATTTATTTAGTCGTAAAACATACGTTTAGGAGATCAAATGTGTTCAGTTGCTACATTTTTATATTATTTATTATTTAGGAGTAATTTATATTTTCTGGAAAACAAGTGCTTCTTCATCAAAGTTTTGGACAAACATATTCATTGAAAATTATTTAGATTTTAAGGCCGGAATATTATTCCTGATTTACAAAATTCAACGAGGATTTGTTACCACTAGGACAGTCATCATCGGACGTCATCGCATTCTATATTGGAACTTCATCAAAAATCAACCTGGAATCAATTAGAACGTTTTAGTGATATGATTTATATTTCAATTCTAGGATTAAGGTTGGTCTATATTCTCAAACCGTAAGTCCTTTTTATTTTCTTACTATGTATTCTAGGGAAATAAATTTTGTTAAAATTTACAAATCTTGTTGACTTCACTCTTTGGTATTTTATTTTTGTACAAGCCTACACGAACCTAGCGGAAATTGGAGGTTTCATCATTGGATATGTCAGTTTTGGCTTAAATACTCAGAACTTGTTTTTTGAAATTTCAATTCACCTAGTTTTTTAAATTCCAAATACTATTGCACATTTTGTTTGAATTCGTTAGTAAAAAGAATAATCTTTCATTCACAATGTCATCAAAATTGGAGGCTTGTCTTTTTAGTCGTAATTAGAAGCAGTTGGTTGGTCTAAAACAATATGAGTTGCTTGAACCTGCCAGAAAATACAATCTTTCTGGGCTAACACCTTCCATGATGAAACAAGAAATTATAATATTTTTATGCAATATTTGGTAGAGAAGAATGATCTTGACGAAAGTGGTTTGGATTCGTTCCGTAGGTTGCTATTAGACTCTGACATAACAGTAATGGAATTGAAAATGAAATACAAGATGGAATTGGAGTTGAGGAATTTGGAGCTTCAGAAAGAGAAAATACAAATGCAGTTGCAAATAAAAGAGAAGCAATTCAATTACAACTAGAGAAGGAGAAGCGAAAAACAGGAAAGAGATAATGATAAACAAATGTAATTACAATTTTAAAAAGAGAATAGAGGCGGAGATAGGAGAGGAGAAAGAAAAAGTTACAATTTGAAAAAAAGAAGGATGAAATGTAATTTCAAATTAAAATGAAACAAAATGGAGCTAGCAATTAAAAAGCACGATTTCACTCTACATACAAATCCACGTCTTGACACTACAAAAAGTATTAGGTCAGTTCCGTCTTTTAGCGAAATCGACGTAGGCAAATATTTTATTTATTTTGAAAGACTTGCTGAAAATTTGAAATGTCCAAGGAAGCATTGGAGTCAATAATTAAAATGTGTACTATTGGCAAAGCCCGAAATATCAATCGATCCCAGTCAGTACAACAGAGTTCTGACTATGATTTGGTTAAGCATTGACTCTTAAAGAGTTATGCATCAGTCCATAAAAGCTTCTCGGCAAAAATCCAGTAACTCTAAAAAAGATCTTAGACAAACTCATATTGAACCTGCAAGAGAAAAAGAACAGTTAATTGAGAGACGGTGCTTAGCCGCCAAGAAAGTTAAACATGATTATGAAGATCTCAAAGAACTTGTATTACTTAAAGAGTTCAAGACTTGTATCTATTATGATATTAAACTCGTCTTGAAGAGCATAAGACTGAAACCTTGGAAAATGCTGCTCTTGCTGCTGATGATTGTTCCTTAACTCCCTTAAATGTCCAGTTATCGACAAATTATTAACTCAGCTGTCGACGAGTAGAAAGGTATTGGACCATAATAACACTGCTGTTAAAACTCAATCTGGCACAGCTTCTAAAAGTCAAGTCTCTGATAAATTTATTCAAATTCCATGTCTCTAGCTACAATGAATAGTAAAGAATATTAAAATCAGAACCATAGTAAAAGATTTGATAAAGCTTCTTCCTCAGTTTGACAATTCTAAAATCAATCCATTCGGGTAGGATCAATTTGCATGTCTGGAATTTTCCAGCTAGTAATGCTTGAATTTGGCACTCTATAATTCAAGTCAAAAGTGAAATTATAGTTTCGCAGAACTTTAACTGAGAGAACTTTTCAATTTTGTAATTGACATCATTGTCTCTAGTTCATTTCTCAAAGATTTTGTCACATTTTACGGCTCCTACAAAGTAAATAATAAAAATAATGAGATAAGTTATAATATTGGTAATCTAATCTAAATAAATTATATGAGTTCCAGTTTAATGAAAGAGATAGCCAAGTAAATCATGCAATTAATTGCATTTTACCTGTCCAACCAACTGAGGATTTCAGTGATGAAATTGAATCGGACTATGTTGACCGATTAGCTACAAATCTTCAGAGTTCGGAAATCATGCAAAATCTGGGCCAGAAACCTTTGCATTTGCGACTCAAAGAAAGGAATAAACTTTGTTACGTATCGTCTCGTTCAAAGTAACACAAAGAAAGAGTAAAGACAACAAGCTTTGTAAATCTTAACAAAAATAATTTATTTCCCTAGAAAACATAAAGAAAAGGTAAATATATGAAACAAGACTTACAATTTACGAAGGAGAACCAAACATTTGTTCTAAAGTAATGAAAACACATAAATCATGTGAACAAACAGTTCTAAATAGATACAGTCTAAAACTCAGTTCTGGTCCAAGATGGCGGTTGACTACGTCAGACGAAGGCTAACACAAAATGGTCCAGAATTTTTACAGTGAAGCTCAATTTGTATTGTTCTGTTCCAATTTAGAAGTAATTTCAGAAAATGTCGTGTCCAATGTCAGTAGTGTTCTCCAGGAAAAAATAATTAGTTGCAAAGTAGATGAAATGCATCTACCTCCACTAACAATGCACATGTTGTTCTAAACGTACGAAAGAACAAATCTTTCCAGCACAAAAATACCTTTCAAAGTATTAAAAGTCTATAAGATATTAGTGGCTGTCATCTGTGTCCACTATCACTACGACTACGACTTTTCTTACAAATACCTGAGCATTTAAAACAAACTAATACGTCGTTTCATGTACACATGCACGAAGGTTATATATGATTTTGAAATCACACTCGGGGATTACAAAAACGTACACAAGCTATGACATGGACATATCCAATCATATACATAACCTTTCAAGACTTGTTTATATGCAAAAATCATGATTGCACGAGTCACATTTACGTTTTAAGTAAACGCAATGTTTCTAACAAATATCGTACCCATACTAGCACAGTCATCATTTTAACAATAATTAGATTTAATTACATAACGCTGAAATACTATGTCATCTAAAAATCTAAATGTATTTCGACGCTGTTTTGTTGTTTTCATTGTTTTGTTATTTGTTATCTAATAATACGTTTCATTCTCTGGAAATATAAGTGCTCTTCATCTTAGTCTTCCACAAAGACATTCATTGAAATTTATTTGGAATTATAAAGTCTGAATAGTATTATTGATTCACAAAATTCAACTAGGATTTATTATCATTAGAACAGTCGTCATCTGATGTTATTGCTTTCCATATTATAACTTCCTCGAGATTCGAACCTGGATTTATTTAGAACTGTTTAGTTATAAAACTTATATTTTAATTCTATGACAAGTTTTGGACTATATTCACACACTCTAAGTCCTATTTCTTGTTTTTACTGTGTTGTCTAGGTAAATAAATTATTTTATTAAAATTTACAATGCTTGTTGACTTCACTCTTTTGTCTTGTTGAGATTAGTTTGAACCGCATACTAACGAACCTCCAACAAACCACGGATCACGCTTACAATATAAAAGTCCGGCTTAAGAGAGAAAAAATTAAAAAATTAAAAATTAGAAAGAATAAAAAATGAATAAATTGAATAGCGGAGCCAATGAAAAAAACTCAATATGACAACAAGCAAAGCTTTATATCTAGCTTTTGACTGGAATTTCTTATTGCGACTCTTTAATGAAGAAACAACACCAAAAGACAAGACAAGAACAGAAGTAACCAGTTTGACGAACACTACGAATACTGCCTCGATGTCCTAAACGCACCAATTAGCATGTATGTATACCTATTTTATTGTTCATTTCTAATAGCATCGACTGCAAGAGACACAATTATAAATACGAAAAGCCAATAGATCAATATTATATTTATGTGATGGATATGCAGTTTCCAATTAGATTTAGCATTCCCATTTATTTAATTATTTGATTTGCAATATTGTATCAGTCACGCATAATGCCAGTTTCAGTTGAAAATTCTAAGCGTGATCAGATAGCACAGAAACTATTTCAAAAATGTTAGTTGTTATCAAAGTGACTGGTCAGTTTTCTTAATTGCTGTCACTCGACATCTCATTCATAAAGCTTTTAACGAAACTTAGAAACATTTTATTATTTCATGGAAAGGTAATGATAATGCTGTACATTAGAAACTATTAAATTAATGCACTCACATGTTCACACGTGACTTCTTTATACACCCGCCGATAATCTAGTATTTTATTGTAAGCATTTGAACGTTATTATTTGAATAAAGTCAGTATCGGTGTGCTCCATTCATTCTAATTTAAGGTAGTTTGTTTTAAGGATTGTTCTTAAAGAGACATTCGTGGATTTGTGCAGCCGCAAGTTATGCTTCTTAGTCATGATAATGGTAAGTGCCGTTTCAATCTGTTTTGCCTTTATACTATTTTTATAATTCACCAATTATTAAGATTAGAGTTTGCTATGAAAATAGTCACAACGTATGCCTCACTATCGATCATAAAAATTAAAATAAGTTTTAATATGGCCGTTCGCGTACAAGTTATATGTATTTGTGAATCAGACAATGCATACTACAGTGACCAGTTCGAACATATCTTGGACAATTCTGACCACCTATCATATATATTATGGGTTTTAATACTTAAAGAGAGTGTGTGATTATTTCAGTGCATGATGATGGAATGCAGTACACTGCAGTTAGTAAGTTATTCACTGTCTTTTTCTGGACGTATACCACTTGTAGAATCCATGTTGTAACATTGTGCTTTATGTAGGCTTTAGTATGTCACTCAGTTCTTTCCCTGAATCACGGATTTAAAGAGTCAGAGGAACTTTAGCCATGCATGACTATTTTCCCTCCTCTTGCAAAATTACAAAGCTGCTAGTATTTGGTAAATCAAGGTCAATAATGCAATACAGTAATAATATATTAAGTTGTGCACTTGCGTATTTTACTTTAACCTTTGAAATGATGAACGATACAGTTTTGTATATGATTAAAACGCACACAGCTCGATTAAAAACCCAATTAGCTATAATTTGTTGTTGTTGTTGTTGTTGTTGGGTTTAACGCCATTTTTCAGCACACGATAGGCTATTCATGGCGGCCAGTATTAATGTTGGAGGAAGAAACCGGGAAATCACCGGAAAGAACCACCGACCCACGAGAAGCTACTGGCAAGCTTTCTCACATGTCAACATTCGCCGAATCCTAGACTCGAACACACGCAGACAGAGGTGAGACGGCAGTGATCCGTAACGGACAGTGCTTTAGACCACTCGGCCACTCGGGGCCCCGCTATAATTTGTAATCACTGCCTTAAATCAGATAAGTCAGATAAACATAAATAGAGAACAGCAAAAAATTCAGAACGTATTCAAACAATAGTAATACTGAAAACCCAATAGAGAATACTGCCATTACTATTATATGAAAATTAAATCGTATATCTGTTCAAATGTATCTTTGATTCAAATACAACTGCTGTTGGAAATTTTACATCTTTTTGAATCGACATTTCTTTTCATAGATGCAATTTAATTCAGTGGAATAATACGCCTATAAAATGCTAAACTAAAATTGTAAAATCGCTGAAATTTATCTATGCGCATTGATAACTTACAGCTTAGTATTATATCTCATATTTCACAGATTCAATCATAGCTACAGTATCAATATTTTTGTTGTGGACCCCTTCTCTGACCTTTAACTATATACGTTAAGAGGTCTTTAATGTTTGTTCAACTTTAATCCAAATATTATCATGGATTTTTATATATGCATGTTTCATCCCAAGGTCTATTGTTGTGGCTATTATATAAATGAAAAAAAAAATAAGCAATGTTTTTTTTATGGAGTACCAGTCATTCTATTTGGACTGGCTTGCAAAGGTCGCTTTCTTTGACTGATACCTATTTTTATGTATAAAATATACAAATAGCTGAATACAGCATAATAAAATTTTACATTTTTCTAAAACTAGAGGAGACGAATATTATATAGACAGAAATTATGCAAAGCTAGAATTAAAAAAAAATAAATACTGTTTGTTTTTACTGTATGAATGCGTGTATGTTATGTGTTTAGTTTATTGTTTAGTGATTTATTTATTTGTTTATAATACAGTGGGAACTTTTAAGGAACTGACGATAATATATATCTAAAGAAAAGATTGTTCTAAACGAATTCCAGTAATGAATGAGCTAATATGTCAATAGTCTTGTATGAGCCTAATGTGGCAACAGTCTTAAAGCATAACAACGATAAAGCCAGATTGTTATTGACGGAATTTACAATACTCTCAATTAATGATTAAACACAAAATGTCAAGAAGCCCTTTGTAATCATATACTTTTTAAAAAATAATCGGCTCCTCTCAGTTTATATTTGAACGCAAACAACAATGATTTTAGGACAGAACGTAAAGAAGAAATGAAGGCTTTGTTTACAAATTCAGCATTACATAAGTCTCAAGGCACAATATGATGATCAGGATGTGGGTTTCAGATTCGTTTCTAGAATTTTCTAAGATCAAAAGACAATGTAAACATGTTGACAAATATTATCTTAAACTAAGACATTCGATCATGTAGAAACGTTAGGAACGTATTATGTTGTTTACAAAAGACCATTGCAATGTATAGAAATTTACAAAATTTTAACACACACATACTCTCTCACTCTCTCTGTATGTATATACATTTACTTATAACAAGTGCAGGTCCATGTATGTTATTTGATGGTGGGATGGTCTGTTGGATGGTTGGTCGTGGAAATAATATTTGCGTTTACCCCACTTGATTTTCATTGCTAATATGCAGGTCTATGTTCTCCCGATAGCCACGTAGGGTATACGTGTAGACTCTACGTTAATTACTGCCCTGTTAGTATTAGCTATCATATCATTTGGGTACGTATATATTTATTGTCTCTATTTTAGTATTCTAAGTTTTGTTCCTTTTTTCAATTTTCTTAAATATTTTAGTAAATTTGAATGTTACTATTATTCATTCACTCCTTTATATGTGTTGTTTTGTTTTGTTGTTGATCTGGTTTCCTAATCTTCTTGCTTATTGTATATGAAACAGGATCATAAGCATCCAAGCAAGCAAAAAAATATGCGACGTCTTGTTACTATTTCATTTTCCTTCTTTCCCACTAATCTGGTCAAAAGTTTGTGTATGCTGTCGATATATTAATACGCGAGGTGTTTTTGGGGGCAACACTGATGCTTTTCTATGTGCCGTTTTGTTTTATTGTTGATCTGGTTTCCTATGTTTATTGCTTCTTGTATATGAAACAGGATCAGAAGCATCCAAGCAAGTAAAAAATAGGCGACGTCTTGTTACTGTTTCAGTTTCCTTCTTTCCCACTACTCTGGTCAAAATGTTATGTATGCTGTCAATATATTAATACGCGAGGTGTTTTGGGCAACCCTGGTTCCACTTACTGCATCTTCAGTTACATCAATTTAATTTTTAGCAATCTTTTTTCTCTGTTTCCACAGGTTATTCATGTGGATAGCAATAGTTCTAACGTCTACATGTAATGTTTGAATTGACCAGTTCGATCTTCAAAAATCACAACCTTGACATGATCGCCATAAAAAACAAGATTGCTAAACTGGTTCAAATCCGGTCTTGTTGTATAGTCAGACACAATGCGGCACAACGCCGTCGGTCGGTAGTGTCCGTAAAATTCTAGTAACCTTTTCGTATAATATTAAACGTCCTGCAATACAAAATCCAACTGTGCATGAAGTAAAAGTGTTGCGTAAGCTTTCCTTCGTGCAAGTGCAAGACGACCGCATATTGACCAGTCCAACCGAGTTGACATCGATAAAAGGCATAGTAGACGTATGCAACATTGCTATCGACTTCCAGTAAAGCTTGATACGGAAGAAAATTCCGAGATATATCATGAACCTAAAATTCTTCTGTCCCTTCTGTGTTTACATTTTAACCTAATACAGGTAATAATAATAACTTTGCTAGCATCCACCTCGGTATGTCAAAAGCATGATCAGGTACATCTTTGAATTTAGCCATTGTTTTCGGTTTTCGAGGTCGCCTCCCATTAGTGGATGCATTAAATCATGCAAGCGTTGATAAGCGTATTCATTACTGAGTTTACTAATCTGAACTGGCATTGTACCTGCTGATGACAATTTAACCGAAAATGCTTTTGATTATCACAAATCGCCGTAGAAAATCTCGAATTGATTGAAGGACTTTTAATTCCAGATTCCATATATGATCCACAGCAACATTTCTTGATATGTTTAAGAACTCGCCTTGTAACTATTTTAGCAATTGGTGAGGCGCGTGAAGACAATCAAGGGAGGACGTGTTACTGAAAACAGTGAGCAATATAAAAAGACCATCCTCAGACTATATAATGTAATCAACCATGTTTCCTTGAGTCTTCCACGTCCACACATAATACTCTGTTTACAAAATTTAAGGCCTATCTAGAACGTACAGTTGTATTGTCAATGTTTTAATACGCAGGTCTAACATGTATCTTGTCTTGGTCAACAAATACAAAATGAAGGTTTTCTTCGGTGAATTGTTGCATGAAGATATACGGGTGTGGAAGTAATTGATATAAATAATTGATATAAGACACCAGACAAAATATATAAATTGTTCACCAATTTTATCCCTCTTATATGTTACAGCGGGAAAATTAGTATTACTACAGGTGATGATTCTGTCTGATTAAAGACAATTGTTTAATTTCACCTAAACCACCAAGCGACAACGATCTAACATTAGAGCAATTCTAAAAAGCTCGCAATGACGCTAATGCAAGTTCGAGCTTGCTTGATACCCTAGATGTAAGAGTCGTAGAAGAAGTCACGTAAACATATTGTGTCATTGAAAAGATTATAATAATTTTGGTAACGCTCAGAGTTATATTTTTAACAGGACGTTGCATTGCATTTATCACCGATGTCTTCATAAAGTTCATGTACTAATGAACAACGGTTTTAACATCATTAATGTCATTGGTATGTAATTACTGATAAAATTATGTTGTCTTCTTAATGACTTTTGATATGTTGTTATTGACACATACTAACCTAAATAAGTGTTCCATTTCATGTACAAATTAATTGATAGATATGCATTTAAACTCTTAGGATATATTGTCAGTTTTCCTTTTTATGTTCCATGTTTGGTTGCTTATGTTTTTCTTCTAATGGATAAAACAATTCTTCTCCTGTTCTCTTCAATGTGTTACCCTATGGTTAATTTTTCATTCGACAATTCATCTATATAAATCGAAATGTCTTCTGAAAATCATGCCACATAGGATTATTTCTGTATAGTCGTTTTATTCAAAACCTTTGCCTGAATACATGTACATCTCATTTCTTACTGATATAATCGGGTCGCGTATCGAATGGAATGACATAAAATCTTTCAACTGTCGTGGGATAGAATATCAGCGTGAAAACAGATGCGTTTATCAACGAGAATGGTCGTGCGTGAACGTTCAAAAAATTGAACAAGTGCCTCCTATACGCACATAGTTCTGTGCATGGAAGATGAGCAAGTGCAAGGCCGACATCATTTTCATTTCCCATAAATACCTTTATATTTCTGCTAATTGTAATATTGCATGCATAATTAGACTAGCTCGTTGATATCGTCCTATCATCGCTGCAGTGGATTCAGCGGCATTCATTATTTTTCCCACAGTTGCTTACGCCGATTTTTCTACTATTTTCTGCACTGTCAAAAATTTCTTTTGTCAGTATCATACAAATGTTTCTTGCGTCCGAACTCGTACGCTATTCATGCCGAGGTCTACCAATTGAATCAATAATAAAAAATGTATAGGATACTAGTGTGAACAAAAAACGTGTCACGAAATTATATTCACAAGTGATATGCATCGCAAAGACCATTGAAAGTTAGCAATTGGTGGATGGATGGATATAGACACTGATAGATATATAGAAAGAGATATGGATCCTTGACCTGAATAAAATTAAGCTACGTAGATACAAAAACAAACATTGGCTTTTGAGCGGATTTTTTTTCCCAAAAATTAATACAGTCCTCACAGTTACTGGCACGGTCAAGCAAAGATTAGAAAGCAAGTTTGCCTCTTTGGTGGTTATATGGATCAGCAATGAGTCAATGTAGGTCTAAAGCACCTTGACAGGATCTTGGTAAAATGTTTTGATATTGACATTGTCCTAGGGCAAAGTTGACATGTAACGTATTGACGAACCAACAAGCACAATAGCCAGTTTATAGTATTGATCTTCCAGCATAGATTAGCAGTGTTAACTCGAGCCTTGGTTTTTATTGGGAACAACAGGCCAGTCTTCAAATATATTTCAGAATTCGAATGCTGGCTCAGCAATAAGCTTATCTTGTTCACTATCATTACTAAGACAGACTCGAATTCATTATCGACAATTCTTTTGTTTTGCCTAATCTAGAATAGTTACTTAGCTTGGGAAATCTTTTTCATCATCTGATATCCAAATGTATTTGTGTGTACGTCACCATCCAAGCTTGATATGCTGACACGCATTCAAAATATTAAATACAACTTCATATTTCGTAAGTACATTTCAAGCTTGAGTTTGGTCCTGATATTTAGCACGAGCCTGATACGTTTAGTATATTTACATTCAAATAATCAAACGTCGTGCCCTGATTGGGTGACAACCACGGAGCAGTCATCGACACAGCTTCTGGTGCCAACGGCTACTCGCTATGAGCGCAGATAAGTTTTTTTTCTGGGTATTCTAATCAAACATTGAAAAAGTATACATAATCGCTGCAGTGTAAACTTTAAAATAATTAACTTTAAAATATCGCTTGAGTAATAAGACATTGCACACTGGAATATAACTATTATGCACCAACATCTGGCTTATCTTATATGTTTAAGTTCCATTGGAAGAGACTTTCAGGGCAGTCTTTTCTCCCCTTCCTAACTGTATTTAATAAATAGTACAGAACTCATTCTGAAGTTATTCTTCTTCAACAACAACGAAACAATTACATGTTGGCAGCGGTAAATCACACGATTGTCGTAAGAGGCAACTAAGTAAATGCAACCTCTTTGCCGTGGGTTGCGTCCCGTCTCTGAGGAGGAAAGGATCCTGGTATTCGGGCAGAGGTTTTCCGATGCAATACACTGGTTTGGTATCTACTTCTTCTAAACGGGTGGACGGGATAGACCAGGTCTCGACAAATCGTCTGGTCATGCCTAGACCTAGGAAGACATTATTTACTTGCTCTCTTTCTTTATATTTCTCATTGTATCTCTCTTGATATCCCCGTTTCCCCTAATGTTTACCCATTTATTTTTCCTATCTCCTACTCTCAAAAAATTTCTTAGATGGCGGCGGTTCAGTGGGTCACTCTGGAGGTAAGCTTGCCTACTGAGTTTACAAGCTGTGAATTCCTGGCATTTGAAAAGTGTTCCTTGTTTGTTTCCCAGACGACGGGCGCCCACGAGTGACGAAATAAGTAAAACAAACAACAAAAAAGAAAGGAAAATCAAAGCAAAAATAAACAGTTAAAGAAAAAACTATTTCAGACTCTAATGATAAGCCATATGGCGTGGAATCCGTTCCTCGCTTCATGGTCATCCAATCAAACTATTTAGCTAAACCACTTGGCACACTATTTCTATTTTTAGTGGAAGAGACAATTCTTCGATTAGTCCACTAGCCCAAAAGTGTCAAAAACCTGAAATCAGGTGGTTTTCTTGTAGAGTGCTAATGTAAAGTACTTAATAAAAATATCCATAACATTAAGTTTTTTCACGAAATTCCGGTAACCTGTTTTGCTCACACATCACTTAATGCATAAAAAAGGCGGCATTCATTGCCGTGACATAGCTGGAGTCAAAACCAGACAAATGATCAAAGGGATGAAATATAAAAATGGCATTGCAGTTTATATAATTCATTTCAAACTTAACAACAATCCGCAGGACAACAACATCATCATACTCACGTTTAACAAAGCATCAGTACCTAAAGTGGTCAAGTTGAATTTTTACAAGTTAAGGTTGCGATATATATTCCAATTCACATTCGTTTATTCAAATATCACAAATACCGCCATCAAGAAGACCTATGCTCAAGAAGCCAAGAGTGTGGCCGATGCGTGGACCCTTTCACGTGAATTCCAGGGCATAGCCAATCCGCGTTGCGTCAACGTCAAGGACCATGCTAATTGAAAGGATTATGACACTTGGAAACAGGAGAAGGAATTACAGAGGGTTATGGACACCTCCAACAACCCCTATCCAGAGGCCAGAAAGTTTGTAAATCTAGAACATCCCTCCCAGGCTGAGACTTCTCCACTGTAGTGAAAAACAACCCAAAATAACTCAGATATATGCACTCCATTAACCATCAAGCACTAACATCTCCCATTACCAAGCACAGAAAAACAGCATCTACTGAACCAGCTTTCAATAATACCCCACCACCGGAATCACCATGTAGTAAAACCAACTCTCAAGGAAATAGGCAGCAAAAGTGGTCAGATGACCCATTAAACGCTATAAAAGGTATGTAGACGTTGAGAGTATGGATGGACATGAAACTGTACCATGTGCTCATGGTTGTTCCAGAACTACCACGAAACAATCATCCTCGTATTTCCTTCAGAGTACCACACAGATAGTATCCGCGAAAGGTCTATCCTAACTAAAACAATCTCCAGTTTAAAATTTTAATGAAGAACGCCAACAAAAAAATTCACCCACCAAGGTACTTTCTTTGATATATTGCATCCACCCGCGAAAGGTCTAGGCTAGCTCAACAATCGTTATTTTAAACTTACGTTCAAGAACACCATCATACAACGAAACTATGGAGGACTTCAAGCCCACTATGATGGTATTCTTTCGTTTTTTAACGAACATGATCATGCAGTGTTATGCCTTCAGGAAACATTCTTGAAATATACAGATAATAGCACACATAAAACTACTCCCTGTTAACGCCTAGTTTCAAAATGTTGGCAGGGCCAGAGGAGGAGTTTCTGTTGCTGTGAACAATACAGCCCCACATGGCGTCATCCTGTTAAATATAGGTTTGCAATTCATCGTTATAAGCGTTAATCTACATCGACTGATTACCTTTTATTATATTTACATACCACACCACCAAACACCAACCTACTACCAAATGATTTAGACAACTTAATTCAAAAACGTCCTGCGCAATTTCTTCTACTCGGGGATTTTAATGCCCATATGTTATGGGGATCAAACTATATACGCGACAGGGAAATAAATGTAGAAGATTTCATTTGTAGACACGACCTATGTCTATATAACACCAAATCACTGACATATTCAAACCCAGGAAAGGGTACATACGCGTGTATCAATTTGACAATTTGTTCTCCTTCGCTACTTTTGGGTTATAATTGGAATATCGCTAGTGACCTTCACAGCAGTGACCACTTCTCAGTCTGTCTTCAGAACAACAACATTACACTCGTTTATGCAATTCCACAATGGAATTTAAAGAAGGCTCACTGGGCCAAGAATGAAACATTTTGAACAGCTAGGCTTAACAGGGATACACTTTTAACGACAATGACTCTATTCAATATTTTATTTCTGTCTTAATCGAGATTGCAGAAGAATCAATTCCCATATCCTCACAAAACTGTGAAACAAATCCAACCGTGGTTCACTAAGAATGTAAAGAGTCCATTAGACAACACCGAGAAGCACTGAACAAAAATATTCGTCAAAAGCCCGAACATTACACTAAGTACGATATTGTGCGGATCAAAGCCTGCCGTACAATTAAAGAAAGTAAAAGATCATCATCGAAAAATATGTTCAACTTTAAATTATCGCTCTTTTATAAAGAAGGCTTGGGGCTCGATCCACAATATAAATGGAAAGGGAAATCATAATTCTTTCTGACATCTGAAACAGTTTCAAATTCTCGAAATTAAAAATGGTATGAATGCATTTTCATGATGAACCTAAACGCAGACTGCACTGAACACCTATTCTAGATTTTAAAGAAATCAAGTTCTTACGCATTACCTTCAACAGAAAACTGACTTTCATTCCTCATCTCAAAACTTGAAGGCTAAATGTATGAAATCTCTAGATCTACTTAAAGTAGAATTACACACTGACCGATGTGCTAATAAAAAATCATCTTTAATGTATATATAATGTTTATTCGCTCCAAACTGAACTATGGTTGCGTTGTTTATGGTTCAGCTAGGAAGTCATATCTGAAGATGCTTGACGCAGTTCATCATCAAAGAATAAGAATCGCTCTAGGAGCATTTAAGACATCCCCGAATGAAAGTCTTCTTGCCAAAGCGAATGAACCACCTTATTACATCGTAGATAAATGCCTTCCACACAACATTTTTTTTCAAATTAAGGTAAAACCCTCTGAACCCTGCGTTTTCGGCTGTTTTTCAAACCAAATAGAAAACCGTATAAGAAAATAATCCAAATGCTATACATTAATTTGGCATTATAATATCATCCAGTCTTGACAGCACTAAATTTGATCTATTTAAAATTAAGAAAACGTTCGTCTCGGAAACAACTCCCTGGCTACTTAAACAACGAAAAGTACTTTTTGTGCTACACAGTGGAAAAAAAATCCTAGTCAAACCCTTCTATCTTTAACAACTCTTATCATGAATTTCAAAACTGCACAACAATTTATACTGACAGATCAAAGGATGAAGCAAAGACTGCTACAGCCTTCCTTGGTGGAAAACATACATCACAAGATCATTTACCGAATGGTACATCAATTTGTTCTGCCAAAATCAGAGCAATAGACATTGCTCTGCAGTACATCAAAAACGAACGTATTTTAAACATCATCTTCTCCGACTCACTATCAGTACTTCAGTCACTACACAATAGAAAACTAGAGAATCCATTATTAACTAATATTCTAGTCAAAAATACTGCGCTGAGCAGTTCCCACAATATGATATACTGTTGGTTACCCAGTCAAATTGATATTAATGGTAATGAAAAAAGGATCACGCTGCTAAAATGGCCTTATCCGAAGAACCGTCTGATTTTAAAATACCGTATACTGATTTAAACCTAATTTCAAAGAGTCTTTTCGTCAGAAGTGGCAGGCATCGTGGACTGATGTAGTGAATAATACACTTCACGCCATCAAGCCAACCATAGAAGAATGGACTGCTTCCTTCAGAACCATCCATAGAGAGAAGATAGTCATTGCTAGAATTAGAATTGGTCATAGTTATGCAAACCACTCTCACATACTAAAAGGAGAAGACCTACCAGAGTGCATTTCTTCCAAAGAACCATTCACTATTAAGCATTTCGTGATGGGGTGCTTTGACCTGCAACCAGTATTAATGGTGGAGGAAGAAACCGGGATATCACCGGAATGAACCACCGACCCACAAGAAGCTCCTGGCAAGCTTTCTCACATATCTACATTAGCCGAATCCTAGACTCGAACACACGCAGACAGAAGTGAGATGGCAGTGATCCGTAACGGACAGCGCTTTAGAGCACTCGGCCACTCGGGGCCCCCTTTTCATCTCTCGTTACTAACATACACCGTCTCATTCGAGAAGCTTTATATATTACCCATACTTCAGCTGTTTCGTTTTCATATCACTGGTCGATAGGAAACTTTTTATCATTTTTAAACGATCATACGTATAACATTTTGTATGGCACAAAACCGCCTAACAGCGCTACTGTTCCGGAAAAATACAGTCAATCAATCTTGGCTTATTTCATTAGCCTGAATAATGCGCGATTAAAGAGATACTGATAAATTCATTCAAAATAATAGTCACACAGATCTGTGAATTTTTTCTCATTATGTATTCCGCGGCAATTCTTGAAGATGCCATATATTCTCTGTATCTGTTAATTTTAGTATGCCATTACAAAATGAACATGCTACAGACACGTATTCTCTGCAACAGAAACGTTTTGTGAAAGTCAATAATCATGTTTCTGTCCTTTTGTTTTAGAATTATGTGCAATATAGTTATAACCAATGATACAGGCCTTAAAGGAAACTTTACAACGCAGACATTTAAAATAGTAATGAAGTAATGGGTTTTAGTAGGGGATTGATATAGGGCACCATAAACTAAATGACGTCTTGTATGGTCACATAATGACTCACTTCCACGGATGATAAGTAGTAGATTGCGCATGTGATTGTTCCCACCTTGTGTTACAAACCCAAGACCGAATAAAAGGTAAGCAATTAGTTGGAACAGGATAATCAAAAACCCTATTATGACACTACTTAGCTTTCAGTGTACTGCAAACAAACGATATGGATAAATTCCGAACCAAATACAACATTTGCGCATAATAGAATTAGTAAGTCAGATGGGATTCACAATAATAGATTTTCCTGTATATTAAATCCCAATATGCATTTATTAATAAGCTAATAACATTTTCAAGCAAAGTGTTTCCATGAAGGATTTTTTTATCATGGCCCAAGGATATGCATCTAATATGGACGTTCTTTATCAATTTCTTCATAGTGCAACATTACTTTATTCCAAAATACATATATATTAGCGATAAAGCTTGCCAGTAGCATCTCGTAGGTCGGTGGTTTTTATCCAGATATTTCACGGTTTTATCCTCCACCATTATTACTGGCTGCCATGTATAGCCTATCGTGTGTTGAGGAATGGCGTTAAGCCCTACAACAGCAGCAGCAACAACAATAACAACAACAACAAACATATTAGCAATGATTGTCAAGCCTTCATCTGTGGAAGCTAGATATAGGATCATTTTGATGCCATTATGGACGCCTATCTGTACAACCATCTATCCATATATGTTCAGACACAATATTAAAAACCATCGTAAGGTTAATTTACCTTTATTTTATCACCCTACTGTCTTATGTTTTGTTATGATCTCAACTATATCTTTAGCATGTAGTTATCTTTGGGTACTAAGTAAATGCCTAAAGTAGGAAAGCTTCTTGGAATCTATGAGACTGATGTACATTTCATAATCAACTTCTTGTAAAAATAACCTAGGCTTATCTTAATCCAATGTCTCTCTCCCTCTCTCTCTCTCTCCTCCTTCTTCTTCTTGTTTTTCTTCTTGTTCTTCTTTTTGTTCTTCTTGTTCTTTTTCTTCTTGTTCTTCTTGTTCTTCTTGTTCTTGTTCTTGTTCTTCTTCTTCTTCTTCTTCTTCTTCTTCTTCTTCTTCTTCTTCTTCTTCTTCTTCTTCTTCTTCTTCTTCTTCTTCTTCTTCTTCTTCTTCTTCTTCTTCTTCTGTGAAGCAGACATTGTTCGATACCTAGTGGTAAATAATGACAATGTGTAAAAGTGATACTTGTACGATAATTGTTAAATTATTAGTATAAATTGTAAGAATAATAATGTTTTAAATTGAGCAAAGTATGCAATATTGTAGTTGAAAGTAACAATAAATATGTTCACACTGTGGTAAAATTACACATAAGATATACACTGAAACCCAAAATTACTTTTGTATGTGCTGCATATGTAGCAGATTGAGCGCTGCCCGGTAATAGATTCAAAATGGTTGGGCTTGCACTGCATACAATAACTAAATTAATTATTCAACACAAATTGAAGTACGTCAAATTTTAATAAATGACATAATAAGCTGAGAGCAAAAATTAAGTTTTACACAATTACGTTTTACACAATTATAATAATATCAATTGTCACTTATTATATTAGCCGCCATTAATAGTAGACCTGATATGGACCTCAGGAGATAACATTTACAGAAGAAAATAAATTCGCTTTCATTGTAATTAGTTTTACTTTACTAATAAAATATATGTACTTATATCTTGCGCTTAAACGAGTTTAAGATCCCCTGCAATAGGACATTATAAATGTTTGAATTCATTGATGTAAACATGACATTGCATACATGCATTGTATATCGTCCATACAAAATATAGTACAGACTGGAGCAATATCGGCATCATTAATAAAAAAAAACAGAAGCATTGCATGTACACGTAAAATCAACATTCATACTGAAATGCAATAGTTCATGCCCCAACATTTGACTTCGTTCGTATAGAATTGTGGCCTGACTATAAAGGCATTACATTATTCACGTACACCGAGGACTTCATACATACATTCGATATAATTCGTTTACATTAGGGGATATTTGATATGTTTAATTAAACTGAGATTTTATGAGACACCACGTAAAACTGAAATCTTTTTCTTACAAAATTTATTATGCAAACATTTTTACAGTATACATATATCTAGGCTAGGTAAATCAACCATCGCTTATACACGCAGCATGAATATATCATTGAATACCATTTATTATTTGCCTATCGAAAGCATTGAGAGCAGTTAATTTGACAAGGCAAATTCTGGCATCAGATGGTTGTTTAGAATAATGTGCATATTGCGAGTACCCAATCTGAATGAATATGTCTGATATCTGGTGTGTGTGTGTGTGTGTGTGTGCTTTACATTTATGACGTAGATATTGTTACGATGTTTGCAGTGTGGCAGTTTATAGTGATCTCTAGCACGGGGACATAATATCGCGTCATGTAGCACGATGTCCCTCCCAGTCACAATATTCTGACACAAGGTCGACCAGTCCTAACACTAACATCTTAATACTGAATGCCTAAAAAGGCACCTGTTAGTACAATTTTTATAGCTATTTGGCATGACTCACAAGCATTCAAACCCGCAACTTCCCGCATCCAAATCGGAAGCTCTAACCACTAGGTCACCGGAGTGATCTTTATATCTAGAATTTCACTTCGAATGGAGTTGTAGATATTGTAGATATAAACGCTTGTCTTCCTAAATTGTGTTTATGCCCACAATGTATAAAAATAGCACCATCTTCATTTTGAAGGTAAAGATCTTATTTCCCCTTTCCTTCAAATGACTTAGTTCTGATGTGTACGTGTTGTGTATGAAACAATAATGATTTCTGACAAGGCAATGTAGCAATATCGACAGCCATCACTTCCAGCCCAATTTCAGGGCTCAAGCCCTTTAGTTATCCTTCGCTTTTTTCATCATTTATTGCAACTCATGAAAACATGTATGCATCCTTTTGACGAAATCATAATTGATTGTAACAATTGTAATGTATACAATATTAAATAATGCAATATTGTATTGTATAAATATTACATAATTAGTGTTTGAGATGTTATTCATTGGAGGGCGTGATATCATCGATAGATTGATGGAGTGTGTGCTTATGTGTGTGATTGTGTGTCTGCGTGATTTTGATTTAGATTGGTCACGTAACTTTAACAATTTTAGGCTCATCTCAATGATATCCGCAATATGGCAGTTTATAGTGATGTCGACTACTGAATCATCATCCGGCAGACATGTAACATCATATCCCACGTAGCTACGTTATCCTGATACTAGATCAACCAGTCCTAACATTAACAACTTAATGCTGAGTGCCAAACGAGTCCGATACAAGTGCAATTTTGATATGTCTTTGGTATGACTCGAATGGATTTCGAACCCGCGACCCCAATCATCAGATACGGCTGTCCTAACCACTTAAGCCACGAGAGATACCAGATTGCATGATCTGTTACCATATAAAACCCCCATTTTTTAATGAAAAAAAATGATATACTTATACATCAAGTCGGTAGGATGTGAAGAGACCCTGTCCAAATTATATTACAATGACTCTTATACACCCCTCTTATCCCAAACTGTCTCAGAATCAATCCACCATAAAAGTTGTTAAATTCTCCACAAGTCAACTATGGTGTTTTGATGAATGGATTTTTCTTTAGAAGCAAACGCCTTGCTTAATTTAGAATAAACAAAAATGTACAAATATATGTTAAGTGACAAAAATTGTATTATTAGTCCAAAGGATGTTTTTTTTGGTTGTAATGATACAGAAAATTATGAATCAACATTGAAAAGACCTAAAAGGAAAGAGCAATTTTCTATATAACAATAATGGAATTTGGTTGTTCATATGCATATATATATATATATATATATATATATATATATATATATATATATATATATATATATATATATATATATATATATATATATATATATATATATATATATATATAATACAAATAGTACTATCAAACAGGTTAGAGAAATTCAATTCGTACTCTATGGACTTTCGAACCCACGTCAGCGAATAAATGGCACCCATTGCCTTGATAGCACGCAACAACCCATACACCGTCACGACTAAGCACACACAAAAAATGATGGCACTGAGTCCGTGTTATATGAGGTTGTGCGTAGCAGACACACTCGCATGACGGCCTAGTAGAAAAATCTCATATATATATATATATATATATATATATATATATATATATATATATATATATATATATATATATATATATATATATACAGTCTTTCCAGATTCCTATGAAAGAAATCAAAGTATATAGGATTTTTTTATTACGAGGAATTATAAATATATACCGGACAGAAAAGAGAGTTCAATAACTGGATTCTGTAGTAGAATCTTGTTAATATTGGGCAGACTTAATATATATATATATATATATATATATATATATATATATATATATATATATGTGTGTATGTATGTATGCATGTATATGTATGTATGTATGTATGTATGTATGTATGTATGTATGTATGTATGTATGTATGTATGTATGTATGTATGTATGTATGTATGTATGTATGTATGTATGTATGTATGTATGTATGTATGTATGTATGTATGTATGTATTGTGACGAGTCAAATCTCTTAAAATAAGTACCGGAAAAAGAGTGAAGACAATACGCTTTGTAAAATTTAACAATAATATCTTTCCCGAGAATTCAAAGTGAGAAATGAAAAAAAGAACTTTTTGCAAATGAAATCCAAGAGCTCCAAATATTAAAGACATAAGTCCTGGTAACAAAATGTCCTAGATAAATTTCAGTTAGAGTCACAAAGAGATTATAAACTGAAAGCAATGCTGTGTCTGCTATAGCCTGAGTAGGAACTGATGTGTCAACAGTCTCTTGTTGAATCAGAGAAATATTATTCCTGGTTTTAATTCGATATAAATTCTAATGAATGTCTTTATCTAAAAGTTTTACCACAGCACGTTTGTATATCCAGAGAAAATAATCACCTTAATTCAATAATTTGAAGAAATTAACATTCATTCTAATCATAACACAATTCAAAGTTCGAGATGTTAGAGCACAACTGGCAAAATTCTGACAGTCACAAGATAGTATTATTTTCTGTTTGACCTCAGGTCATAAATTAACATTTTCTAAAAGCAACCATTGCCTACTAGAAAACAAAATTATTGAATGATTTAACGAGCTTTGTTTATTTAAAACATAATACCATATAAAACTCACTTTGGAATATCAAAAAGCCTGGCCCAAATCAACACGTTTACGTAAATAATATTTTGGTCAATGAGTTAATATCAATGAAGGATAATGTATCTATTGTTAGTTGTTTTCATCAATAAAAAATTTGTAAAAGGTCAATCAGATCAAACAAAAATGTGTGCAATTTCGCAAAGATCAAATACAATAAACAACGTTATATTGCAATAACATGTAATGAAAAAAAGTAAAACTAGCAGACAATCAATTAAACTAAATATACATAACAATATATATAGCAATAAATAGATAGATATATAGATTGATAGAAAGAGATAGATAGATAGATAGATAGATCGATCGATCGATATATCGATGGATAGATAGATAGATAGATATAGATCGATATATACATAGATCGATAGATAGATAGACATAGGTCGGGGTACCAAAATGTTAATATTCAAATTTATTTCAAGAATGAAATTGAAGCCAAAGTGACCTGCTAAGGTGTAATGTAATGTAAGTGAATCAGGATCAAGATATTTAGTGTGAAAAGGTGAGCTGACAATAAGAACAACACTCATGAGTGAGAAGTCATAATTACCTGATTTTGTTGTGACTGAATGTGTCTTTGTGAGATGCATACAATTGCTAATTTCCATCAGTATAGGTACATTAGCATTCAATATAATGTGTATGTAATTAACAGATCATTAAAAACACAAACTTTACAACCGCATGCATTTTGATCGGTATGGACAGAGGTTAGGCATGGTAGAAATATTTCCCTTGATATAGTTGTACATACCAATTTATGATTACAGGTGAATTATAGTCCATGATGTTGAACTTGTATAACAATTAGCTGACAATCCAGTCTGTCGCATTTATTTAGGTGAGGCTGAACTATATTAACTCTTGCTTACTTACATGTCCATGGTAGCGAGAAGATTTGATATTAGATTTTTTTTTATTGCGACATACTTTTACATTATTTTCCTTTATATTTCAGTTATGATCAGTTTGCCCTATATTCATATAAATATATTGTATGACTGGTGTAACGTGTTATATCAAAACTATCTTGTATTAAAACAACAACACCTACAGCTCCCAATGTCAAATTATCAACAGGCATACAAAAAAATTTAAACATATTGCACGAAATACCTCGATAAATGTATCATCACGTTTGTCTATACAGAACGTAATATTCTCAAACATCAGCACATGAAATGGCAAATGCATTGCATAAAGGTATCAACATATGTAACACTATAAATGTAAGTGTGACATAGTTTCTGTATGGATAGAAATATATTACGGTTGTAGATGGGAATAAAACCATTCAGAACACTGTTACTATCTCGCTGCTCAGCAGAAAATGCATAAATAGGCAAATAAAACTATTCAGTTGCGATTGAAAGTCCGTTTTTGGTGTTAGAGGGCAATTGAGACATTCGCTTTTTTAATGAGTATGATGTGTATGGCTCAAATGGCTCAATTACACAGTTCACATCATTTTTCTTGATGTATTATTTGTGCATTAAAATTAATGATAGGTGTATGAGATGAAAGTATGAATGGATATATATATGGATATATATATATATATATATATATATATATATATATATATATATATATATATATATATATATATATATATATATATATATATATCTGTGTGTGTAAGTATATATGTATGTAAGTATTTGACTAAGTGTAGGGTAATTCATATCAACTACGACAAATCTAATCAAGAACATTTATAAACTTTTGCTTTATAATAAACATCCATTGAAATTTGTTTGTCCTATGTCATTCGTTATTGAATTTCATTAAAGTTTTACTAGATTTATATTTGATATTTGATATTAAAAGAAGTTGATTGACTGCTTTACTCTGTTTCAGAATCATTATGCCTGAAATTTACAAGCATCATAACATTTGGGAAGATTTGGAGAAAATTACACAACCGTTTTATTTTCGTTTTTATGATGGTCCTGTCTGCAGTATACATAGTGTATGCCATATGTGTCCAAAGCATGAGAGATAATTCACAACAACTGACAATGCCTCCGAAAAGCACAAAGTCTCCAACAATAGGAAACCTGTCGAATGAGAACAGTAGGAGTCTACTTGGTTCATCAAAGTTGACGCCACCGTTTGGAAATTACACCTCTACAACAAGGAAAACAACAGAAATGCAATACAATTTAACGCAGAGGCCAACAACGAGACCAAAATCTATATCAATAATACAAAATGGTATCAACGACGAACTAATATTAGACATTAAAAAACAAACTGTTCGAAATCTGATTACCAATGATTATCATGCAAGTCGTTTTATGACTATTTCTTTAATGGGCCGCCTTGGAAACAACATGTTTCAGTTAGCTGCATTGTTCAGCTGCGCAAAGCAACTAAACTTCACCGTTTCTGTACCTGCTAATGAGTTGATCAATTCATATTTTCTCGTTTCTAGTTCTAGTAATATAAAAGTGACAAATTGGAGAACGTTTCATGAAAAAATGTACGCAAAATATGATAACGATATCGAGCATATTGATACAACTATTAACTGGACCTTATCAGGGTTTTTTCAGTCTTGGAAATATTTTTACAAAGACGAAATTTTGATTCGTAGATCATTTGAATTTAGACCAAATATATATGAACCAGCTCGTCAATTTGTGGAAAGTTTTAGATTAGAAAATAAAACGATTGTTGGCATTCATGTCCGTAGAGGAGACATGGTAACTAAGACAATGGAAATGTCGGGTTATACAACGGCACCACTATCATATTTAAATAACTCGATGAATTATTTCAGAGAAAAGTATAATGATACTTTCTTTATTGTCGTTAGCGATGGAATGTCATGGTGCAAGGAAAATATTCAAGGAAATAATGACACTGCCTTTAGCAATTTTACTAACCCAGGGACTGATATGGCATTGCTGTCTGTTTGTGATCACGTGATCATTACGTCAGGAACATTTGGCTGGTGGGGAGCATGGCTTGCAGGAGGAGAAGTTGTTTACTTTAAAGGATTCCCTAAACCAGGTAGTGCCATTGATAAACACATGTGTCGTGGAGATTATTATCTTCCCCATTGGATTGGAATGGAATGAGACCCATCTACATTGTTTTGACTGCTTTGTTATGTTTATGTTTATGTTCTTATAAAGCAATTTTGGGCAGTTTATGTTCCCACGATTATCATATATATTTTTATTAAAGTACATTTTCCGGTTTATGTCATGCCCAGTAAATAGGATAAGAGGCATATCCATTGATTAATTCGGTTTATAAATTATTGACACCATGCGTCTACGTCTGTGACAATGAAAACAAAGTCTCTTGTTTGACTGCTTTCTTGCCTCGAGTGTTTATATCTATTCATCTAATTATTCATCAATCCATTCTTGACAAGTTTGAAGTTTCTTTCCTTTATGATACACCCAAATCGTGCATGGTCGTAGAGCTATAATTATCATATTATATATTATATATTATATTATATTATAGGTCACTGCAGCACACATATTTGGCCTATACCACATACAGGTTGACCTCGAATTGTCCGGCATTTGAATTTAAATCTGAAGTGAATCCCTACCACCAAACGACAAACAAATATAAATGAAATCATATGTGTTTGCTTGGTTGATCTGCTTATCTTTTTCTTTGCGAATCTTGGAACTAAATCCTTTGATAATATATACGAAGAAGTAATTCACAACTGGTGGTGCTTTAACATCTGTTTGCCATCTTCATAGTTAATTTCCGTGTTAGCTCTAAATATTCGGTGAATACCTGTAATGCACTTACGGGATTGTCAGAACTAATCTCCCCTCTCTCCCTTACTTCTAATGTATTCATTTAATAGATGTCCTATGTACCACACGACAGCCAGCATACATTTGGCCATCATCGGTAATATACATAGTTTAAATACTGTTCATATTAGAACCAGCGTTATGCCGATTGGACCGATTTTTCTCCGAGCTCACAGGGACGCCTCACATTAGTAATTTTTAAAATATAAATAGAGAGAAAGCAATTTTAAAGCGATGGAGCAAAATGAGATGTTCAATATCATATAAAACTTGCTGAAATGTTCGACATTCTCTAATTTATTTGACAATACCTTTTCTCTGAATATAATTTCAGCTGACCTTGAAACATATCATACAGAAGGAACAAAGGGTTTGTGTTTATACATTATGCGCGTCTTGCAATTCTGCGCAACGATACGTCATTTCTGTAAACACTGGATCATGTGATCTGTTTGTCGAAAATCCAATTTGAATCAAGCAAGAACGATTGTACTCTAATTAAAGAAATCGATATTCATAAAGTGAACAAAATATTCCACATTTCTTTTCCAAATGCATTTGAAAATATGATTTCTAAATTTGAACATGTAATCCATATAAACCTATTTGATATTTTTATCTTTTAGATTCATGCAAATAAATACATTATTACAGTGTTACAAATGTTTACTTTGGAAAAATACTGCATCTTAATCCAAGTTTTTAATTTTACACGAAGTTGTCCTACATCTACTTTATCGCCTGCTATCCAACTTGTCAAGCTGCTGATTGAACATATTCTTAAGAAATTCCGTGACGTATAGTTTGTTTTTGAATTCTGTAATAATTATTTTTCTCATAAACGAGACTTTCTAAAGACAGCACATCCTATTAATGGATGTTTCTCTTTCACAAATTAGCTTGTTTTTATAAACTTTTAAACTCTGACTAATTGATTTTACATAATCACTTTAATTTGCTGAGTGTCTCGTGCCATTTAGTTGCATTGTTGCGTTGATGTTTTGCAACAAGCTATAAACCTGACATAGTTCCTCATGAGTCCAAATTAATGTATTACTTTTCCAGAGCTCGGTGAATAAAGAGTACATCTTTTTAAAGCTATGCTCAAAATGACCGACATATCGTGATTCATATTAAGACAGGGATGGTATCCTTAATCCAATATCAGTACCATTTGGAAACAATAATCTGGCAACAGTTGCTGCTTTTCAAATTGAAACCATTGCAGTATTGTATTTTCGTTAATCGGTTGAATTCAGCATGCGTTTAGCATAATTGCTGTTGAAGATATCTTAGATGTACAGAAAAGCCCAACCATGGGTTTTCTACCAAGCCAATATGTACTTATTCATTTATCTATTGGTTTGACACAATTGAAATTTAGGTAGCACATGCACAACATAAAGGTTAGGCATTTGGTTATGAAGTAGCGTACTGACCATTCGTCCCGTGTAAATTTAGGTATATTGTGACTTAATAATAAAGGTAAATGCTGCGGTGACATTGCGTTAGCATATAATTGTCATAGCTACTCCTCATAAATTAATTTGATCTTTCACATAATCATCATAATGTGTAATTGTTCAAAAGGAAAATATCCCAATCGGAACATTCAAAATGAAATGGCCCAATCGGAACATTCAAAATGAAAATGGCCCAATCGGAACATTCAAAATGAAATGGCAAAATCGGAACGTCCAGAATTACGGTCACAACGGCCATCTTGAAAATATTAGCATTGTTACTCCTCTTGCACTCGAAATTTTTCTGAGAAGATTTCATCAGAAGATTTATGACGATGTATTGTTAACGTAACTAAAACTTTATATTGAAATCCAATTCAAATAATCAATAATCTCATGATGTAATTTGAACCGACGTTATTACTTGACAACATTATATAAATTGTATGTGTTTAAGTATAATTATTAGGTTATAACGCTAATTTATTGTTTCGATGCATATTTCATATGAAACAACACAAAGTACACAGTCTTGAAATGAAAAACAGAAAGTAATATTATAAAGGTGATTAATTTGCATAATCAACGCAGGCTAATTAAAAACAAACCATCTATCATATTATTGAAGTTAATTAGCTGGACCTCAAACCAGAGTAAATGATTCAATCTATTTACTTTGCAATAAATACAATGCACTCGTTGTTTTCAACCATAAATCATATATAACTTTATGAAATGGAAAATTTATCTAGAAAAACTAGTTTATGGCATGTACCCAACCAACCATGCTAATTATTTCCTCTTGCCACCAAACCGTACCAACACGTTAGCAAAATATATCTGTTTGTTTGCAAATATGTTTAACTGATTGTAGTTTTGCTATACACATAAACCGAGTTATGCAAAACATGCTGATGGTTTTAATTTTATGAAATTTTCCTTTATTTTTTCCATGTCATCTGAGAAATGTGCGGCCTTAGATTTTGATTGGTACAAATCACACCGGTCAATAATTTTTAATTTTTGTAGCATATGCAATAATAATAAAGTGTTTATACATTTGCATAATTTTATGGATAAACGTTGACTCTGATGAAGTTACTAATATGTTTTAAGTACATCTTGTGTCTCAGTAAAACAGTAATAATGAGGAAGTGTTATGAAAAAAGACTCCATTATCTGGTCATCTGTACAGTAAATATGATAACATTGATGCGTTGGAATTATTTTGTTTAGCTCCTTAATGTAGCATAGCAAAATGAATCGTATTATTCCACCTGATTTCAACAATGAGGAATAAAGTTTTGCAGAGTTCAGATATTTAAAGTGTCTCATATTGTCGGTTACAAATGATCAATAATCTCTTTATACAAGTAGACCTACTTCAACTATGCAATGAATCACTCACAAAATGTCTTCATCCTTACAATCTATATAAAAAGTTGCTAATGCATGAAACAAAAATGATGTACGTTTATGTTGTTACCATGTGGTAATTGGGTGTGGACGATAGCAAAGAGCTTTTGTAAGATTTAAGGGATGAATTGTATGTCTCTTTGTTAGCAGAATTTAGTTATCAATTTAAAGTTTTTTCCTGCTGAGTAATATCTTGCAATGAACCGAAGTTTTCCTTGTTGCGAAGTTTTAAAATCGATACAAATATTTACGAATAAAGACAAAAACGTTTCATATCAATCCCAACTCTGATTATAAACAGGTTCGTGTTTCAAAAGGAACACCAGCATTGCCTACATAACAATATATGGGTTCCAGTCCATTTTAAAGATTAAAATGGAGCCTTGACAGTATGCATGCAAAATCGAGTGTTTTTGTTGTATGTGTGATTTGGAATTTTAACGCGGTTGTTGCAAAAATGTCTTCAGTGAGGCAGTTGACAAACATTTCTAGCACTGGGGCATCATGAATGTCAGTTTTGAATGATGTATCAGAATGATTGTTACTTTATAACAATCATTCTGCTGTCACACAGATCTTCTACCGCCTATGGGAATAAAAGGCCTCATGAATTCGTACAAATTAACTCAGATTTAGCATGTTTTGCAACATTTTACATATTCGATAGCCAGCTTGGGTGGTCTGCTATGTCCGTGTTCTAAAAATTGCAATGAAACTGAGGACACAAAAAAAGAAGGAACTGCAAAGAATATACCTAAATAGGTCT
>JAEAOA010002337.1:1795000-1942500 GCA_016746295.1 Potamilus streckersoni | reverse complement strand
GTATGAGAGAGGTCTAGAGTTCGAAGCCCAGTCGAGTCATACCAAAGACTTATATAAATGGTGCTAATAGCTGCCTCGCTTGACGCTCAGTATTAAGAGGTTAGTGTTATGACTGATTTACCTGGTGTCATGATAATTTGAATGGTTGGTACATCATAATACATGGCTGTGTCATGATGCCCCACTGCTAGACACCGCTCTAAACTACCACACTGCAGACATCGTAGCGATATGACTAAACACATTTTAAAGCTACATTACACTAATGCAAATCACACACAGCGAGAAACATTTATATCTCGAATGATCACTACGCGATATTCATTATTTCTGCAGCATGTCTACTTTATTGATTTTTGTATATGCTGTCGTATTTGATCGTATAAAGTTTATTTCTTTCAGGCTGAATGCATGTATGCATGCATGTAGGTAGGTAGGTAATGTCCGTATGTAGATAGGTAGGTAGGCAGGTAGGTATGTGGGATGGCAGTTATGTGAGTAGTTATGTAGGTGGGCATATATGTAGGTAGGTAATTAGGTAGATAGGTAGGTAGGTAGGTAGGCTTACATGCATGCATGTATGGTTATATGCATGCATTTATTCACTAATTTGCTCCTAAATGTCTGTCTCTCAACTTGTACGTACACAAGCATGTGTTTATAAAATCATCATTTTATTTTGGACTTTTATGGCACATCATTACAATTAGGTCATTTAGCGCTGATGGATTTGGAATAAAGCACCTGCCCACAAACACACTATAGCAAAAAACATGGTGAATTGATAATATTCCAAAATAAAATTATAAAGTAATTAACCTCTTACCAAAGTATCCATAAAAGGCATACGAAAAATAACCATTTTGAGTTCTTATGAAAGACATCATCTTAGCAAAAGTTTTGACAGATAAATGGCGAAGGAAGAAAGTCGGGATTTTGATGGGTGCAATCTCATGGGGCAGAAACTGTACTCCCCATCTTAAAGGAAATTCTAAAGTACACATTCTTTCAAGTTTATTTTACTATTGTGAATAATTATATCACTCTGGTTCGAACAACATAGGAAGATGTTATCATGGTCTCTTTAGCTGCAGAAGATTCCATATTGAATTTTAATTATTCAAGTTTAGATACAGAATCCTGCAACTAAACCATGCAAGCACTAGTTTACATTATAGTAAATAAATTCCATTTCCCCGTAAGATTTAAAAAATTTCAATAAATCAACAAGATAATTGATCCGTAAATTTATCGGCAAATTTGCAAAGTTAGCACCTATCTGATGTGTGAAAATATGTGTTGTTGACGTTCAACCACAAAGGAAATTTCTACAGCAACCTTCATACTCGTGTATAAATACCTCGTTCAACATTATCGACCGGAATATTTGAAAAAACAATCAATATGGCCTCTAATGTGACTCTTTTAAAGCTATATAAGATAACGATCCAATTTACTTTCTTCTGTGTTGCTAATGATGACGATCAAAATACTATCATTTTTAACGCCGTTACTGTAAGGTCAATATTGTGTGTTTCAGATTTTGGGTCAATGCTTCATATTCAGTTTAGACTTGAACAACGCAATAAAACCATTCAATTGAAAAACGTGCCTTATAGTGGGAAAATGAGACTTTCATACAGACTTACGTGGATCTCATTATACCGTTCGGACGAGAATGTAATCCCCCGTGAAAGAGGGGACAACCCGTGGTGTAAAGAGTGCAGATATTATTTACTGTTGCGAACTGCTTGGCGGAGAAAAGACTTTTTTCGTTTGCTCCGATAAATATTTCCATACAATAAACCATCTATGACGGTTATTAATACAGTATTTTTACAACATGCATTTATTATACATCATATGACGATAAAATATATTTAATTTTAGGGCAGAAATATGTGTACTATCAGCACGTGATATTTGTGTGTTCAATACGCAAACACACACGTGTAACTATTTCATGTTATTTTGATGATGTAGTTGGTGTTTGTTTTTAGAACAAAATACATAAAAAAATGTGGCTACGTTAACGTTTTAGATTTTGAATTGTTTTGTTCATTGAAAAGTTAATGTTATTTTAGAAACAATAAATGCGTGACACTGAGATCATTTAGTCATGGTGGGCAGCCATGATAGTGGCGCCTGACGTGGCGTAAACCAGATTAAAGGCATGGTTAATAAATTGATTGGTTGTGTAAACAAATGCAATTCTGACATTTAACCCTTACTAAACAAAGTTGGAAAAAAACTACACTTATTGGTTGCGCTCTTAGCAGAAGGATTTGGAAGCAAATTAGTATTTTGTATCTTTAGAAACCAACCTGTCATCCCAACCCAACATCCCCTCAAATATAAAACCAAATATCTCGGCAGGCAATGCTATTGGCCAACCAACTACTCTGTTTATAATAGGAAGCAATCAACTTCTCTATCAGCTAAATTCATATATAGTGTTATGCATCATACACTACCCCATAAAAGAACCCTGTAATTCGAGTTTACGTTGATGTTGTATCAGAAAATAGTTTTTGTTCTGCTTTAGACTTAATTTCTTAGGCCAGATACCGAATGGAGCGGAACAAGTTTTTTTTTCCACTAGAATTCATTGTAGATAGACGCAGTCGCAGATATATGCCGATTCTGATATATTGCCATTACGTATAAGCACACGTCTCTCCTATGCGAAGTGTATTCATTTTATAGATATTTGCTTGAATTGCTGGCTGCACTATACTACATATTAATCAACATTTGCAACAAGCAAAATCGCAACAATTCCATAATACATATACATGTTATATTGCTGTACTTAATATTATCAACATTTTTTTTCGTGAGGCACATGACTAATTCGACTAGCTGCAACATGGCTAAAGAGTACCTTCAGCAGGTTGTATTAAATAATTGATTAAAAAATGGTATTCTCGTGTGTATTTGATTATGAACTACGCGAGAACGATCATTACATGACAGCGTGTGATTACCACGTTTCTCAGAAAAAGTGTTATAATATCAACATAATATTTGCTATATCAAAGACAGCTAAATACTTAACCACACTTAATGGTTGTATACAGCTCTTGGGATTCAAAAGATTTACAAATATCTGATTGAGGAAATTATCTTTGCTCAATAGGTTAAGTTTGAGGATTATGTTGTTGTTCCCGCCATTTATTTGGGTACTACATATTCGAGTTAGGCCTGCTCTTTCAGACATGATTGCTTGAAAGATCAAAAGAATGTAAAAGCAATAATATTTCAAACGTGGAATAACAGGCAAAATTTATCTGAGAAGGCCCATACCGACATACTCAATAGATAGGACGGAAAGACGCTGGACTTGTTTGGCTATGAGGCCAAAGATATGTACTATGAGTCTGCAGACTATGGCAAACAAGAGTTTCGTACTTGGTACTATTTATGGCGATTCAAGATGCTTCTTTACAATCTGGTAAGGTCTTCATACAAGTTATACCAATCGATTCCTGTATTTTAGATCATAATAAACAACAAAACCATACCAGAGTAAAGTTTTATTGCAAAGTGTTCCGGCTGGAAATTGGTTATATGCAGACCAGACGAATATGCAGGTAGAGTTATAGCATTCAACATAGTGGTCACATTTTTACATCAGCACCGCTCCAATGGCCTAGTTGTTAGAGTGTCGCTTCAGATGCGGGAGGTCGATGGCTCGAACCAAGCAAGTCATAACAAAGACTTAACAAAATGGTACTAGTAGTTGGTTACCGTCAAATATTAAGAGGTTCGATTTATGGACTGGTGTGCTCTCTTTATAGTGTGTCTGGGTGAGTCAGAATGACACGTGACTTAGGCTAGACCTTTTCCTAAAGTGACACACTGCATACATGGTTGAGAAATTATTAATATTACCTTAAATTCCCCAAACACAGGACAACACATTTTAAATCCCATATTGTAAGTGGTAGGATCAAACAATTGATGTTACACCATCTCGTCAGTGTAAAATGTCTCTTAGTCAAATGGCACCATTAAATTCTATGACAAATTGTGACCAATATCGCGCAATCGTGTTATAGCCTACATTCATGTAAATATGACATTTTACATACTACCGTACATTTAAAAAACAACACACTAATCACGTTTATAGGATCTTTTAACTGGACTATCAAATTTAATGTTTCCTATGTGAACCAAATTTAAATTTCATTTTCTTTCCCTCGACTAAATCTACTATTGACAATAAAATTGTCCAAATTGCCATCAGCAAATTAATCTGAAATACCAAAGACAGAAGAAAACAAATATGTATTAAGCAAATCCGGTCCAGTTTTAAAATGTGTTCCTGGCTGCGGATTGATCGAGTTGAAACAGTTTCTCATATGGTCCCGAAGGATGGAAGATAATTGTATTTTACGTTAAACGGCTGACATTGGGCTACTGATTAGATAAGATGCATTTGGGTTTGTGTTTAGGTTTCAGTGTTTTAACTAGGTGCCTTAAAATACTTTATCATTCAAACTATTAGGTATTAATTTCTATCCATTTCATCTTTGTCTTTTGATGCAATTTGCAAAGTATATATATATATATATATATATATATATATATATATATATATATATATATGCAATAAACTGACGACGAACAGTACGAAACTAGTAACTAACTAGCTTAAGCGCTTTCGACTCTTAATGAGTCTTTTTCAAAGGCAAATGCAAAACATATATACGACAAACAAATGAACGCAAAAACGTTGTGTTTGTAAACCTTTACATGGCTGTCTTCACATGTTCTAAAACTAGAAATACAACCTGCTTGTATAGACTAGTTGCGGAAACTGAAAACGTTGTATAATTCCTAAAAGTCTACAAGCCAAAGCGACATCTATTTTTGCTTTTTGTACATATGTAACGCAGATTATATCCCGGATATTTGATTCTATACCGGTTATTCTTATAGTAAAAATTGAAGGATAATAAGATGATTTAGAAAATGTTAAATTCTACTAGTGAATAGTTTTCATAGCTCAAACAGACTCAACAAAAGATGGAATAAAATAACTCAAGACGCTTCCATGAAATTCACAGCCCTACTTAGTAAAAACGTAAATCATCAATATCTAGTCCAATCAGCAACCATTGAAGAACTAAAACATCAGCTCAATTCCGTCTCAACAGAAGAACAATTGAAAACGTTTTACTCCAAATTAAATAAAGATCAACAAAGACTCTCTTCGAAACTATACAAAGTCAGAGATAGAAAACTTAGAAGTCATGATCTACAACCAAAGGACTGTTGTGAAGAAACTTCAATTGACGAAATTTCTTCTAAAAACAACCGTAAGAAGAAAAATCGCCGCAAAAGGAAGAATCGCAAGCACTCTGTAACAAACACTAATGCAACTGTTGCTAACACAGTAGTCAGCATCTCCAATTTAGAACTTACTGATGCAGAAATAAAACTTTTATCGAAAGGTTTGTGTTTCTGTCCCCGTCCAAAAGCATACGACAGAGCGAAACTTAAGAATGACACCGAGTGATCGAAATAGCTCGCCTTTGCAGATCACTTACATAGTACCTCTGACAAGTGGTTTTGAGTTTGGACCCGTCTAACCTGGGTATGTCACGAAGATTGAACGAAAGCTTCCCGTGTGTTTGGTTGGTGTTCCTATGTTTTTCTCCGGATTGTTCCTTAGACATACATATTTACCACCAGCTGTGGCATATCATGTGCTGAAAAATATAATTAAACACATAACGAACAATCTGCCTAATGCCCAATGCGTGAAAGTTCAAAAAAGTTAGATTACCTTGCCGAAAGGCATATTGTAATGTCTACAAAACGGTCAATGTTGTAATAGTGAGAACAATTAGTTCCTTAAGAATATCTAGGCACCTAAACTATATTAACATACATTGGCTATGTATTCGCATAGTGCTGGGCTTGTATAATTTTTAAACTATGCGGTATATGAACAGCCATTAAATGGATGTAAATTGCTGAGTGTCTAAGCATTGACCTGTGTAGTAAATTGAGTTGAATGAAATAATACATTCTCCAAACAACGTGTTTATGGTGGAGTCATTACAAAGGTATCTCTGCAAACAAATAAAATAAGACTATCGAACTGAGTTATCAGGTGTAATTTATCTCCAACTGTGGGCAATTTTCATAGTGTTCTACCAGTCTAACTAAGTTCTACATAACGCTTTAAGTATGCATGCATGTGTTTATACATTTCATCTAACTTACTTCGGTCCTATACCATAGTGAATTTTACCCAGATTTCTTCATGTTTGAAGATAGTTTTCAGAATATAAAGGGAGGTCAGACGTCATCAGGATTGGCAAGTGTATGTTGACGATTGTTACGTAAATATCGACAATTTCATTGATATTTAAATTATGTAAAGATATATAGTCAAAATGAAGGTCTATAATTGTAAGGTTGAATTAAATCCTTCTATGAGTGTTCAGAACTGACCATGACTGTGCAAAGGTCAAGCTTCCAAGATCGCTAAGCATGAGCGTGCAATGGTGAATGCAAGTAATACCGCTTTTCTTAGTAAACAGGGTCTAATGACTCTAATCCAAAAAAAAAATATCGTGTAAATGCACGCGGATAATCGGTATAGCAACAATCGGTATTGATATTTAATATACTGCCAGGCACACCAAACATGATTTGCATGAGAGAACATATATAATACATTGTCTATACAAATTATTGCAACAACAAGTACTTTGGTACACAAGTATATATTGATAACATATATATATATATATATATATATATATATATATATATATATATATATATATATATATATATATATATATATATATTTTTATATATATATATATATATATATATATATATATATATATATATATATATATATATATATATATATATATATATATATATATATATATGCAAATGTCTCGGTGTATTAACTAAACGTATTCAGTGACTAAACCTTTGATTCGATCAACTCTTTAGAATTCATTGAAGCTAAGAAACACGAGTATAGAGAGAAGACGAACAAACGGTTAAATCTACAGGTTCACGACCTCAGTAGGTGTTTCAGATCGAATGATCTTTCGTAATCCTATCTGCAAACCTCTTTCAGATGATTTTTGAGAAAAAAATATGATTCATCATTTAAATCAGACCCAAGCAGATTAATATAGCTGCACGCAAGCAAGACTAATTCATAAAAAAGAATGAGAAAATGATTTTTACATAATATATTCAGATTAAGCGGAGCAACTTAGTGTCGGAGAGTAGAATAAATATAGTCTGGATCAAACATAGTTTTGTATGTCCCTGCCAAAATGAGTAGTATAAGATAACAAATATTTGATGTGTATCAAGTAATAAACACCTACGTGGGGAAATATAAACCCTTGGAAAGAAAATAAGATAAAGCGTTATTGCATACGAGAAGTTGATGCAAATGAATAAAATGGAGCAATACGCTATTAAAGAATCTGTAAACAGTTTATGATATGTTGTTATGAAATAGCCAAACAAGCGATTGAAAATGTGTTACTTTCTTCTCATTAATTAGGGTGTGTAATTTAGAATAAGTGATAGGAGTGTCTAACACAGATTCCTTCAATATTTTGCAAATACTTAAACAGACCAGTCATTTACAAGATTTGTTTTTCAACCCAGGATTAAGAAATTGGAAATATATATATATATATATATATATATATATATATATATATATATATATATATATATATATATATATATATATATATATATATATTATAAAAACAGGAAAACGTTGCAAGGATCAATAACCATTGTAAAAGAAGATATGATGGAACAAACTGCTGAATTTTCCAACAAACTCATGCATTTTGATTTTATTGATGAGGCCTTGGTTTCTCACTGAAACATATCGGCAAAGATCGCCAAAAATGAAGCAAAGAGTCAAACTGTTAAGTTATCCCAGCTGTTTGAAATTAGTCACAATTGCTGATTTTAAATTGTAATTACTATGAACTTTTCCATGATTAACATGCTTCTTGTTCCACTTAAACACTTTTCACTACTTTAAAAGTATGTGTGTCCATACTTTATTTTAACATTCTGTATATTTTATTGCATATTGTGTTTAGACAATGTAAATAAAGGAAGAGAAATTCTTTAATCGAGATCCTGGGTGGACGAGTGAACTAAAGCGCCCGCCTTTCATCTCACTTCTATCTGCCTGAGTTCGAGTCTCGGGCTCGCCAATAGCAGGTATGTGAGAAAACTGTCAGTATCTGCGACATTATAGATTTCCAACGATAAAGCCCACTTACTCGTAAGCAAAGCTAGGCCTTCAACTTAAATTTATTATAACATATTCACTTTTTGTAAACATGACATAGATCAGGTAGGTATTAATTCCACAACCGTCAGTCACGAAAACAAACCATATATATATATATATATATATATATATATATATATATATATATATATATATATATATATATTTGTTGCAGATATATACCAAATAGATCGTAAGTGCTATAATTGCATTCCACAGGAGAATTTTAGAAAATGCTAATATATTTAAAAAATATACGAATAATATTGAATTTGTGAAACGAGTTGATTAATGTTTAGCTTTAGGAAGCCTTCAAAATTATTTAGAAAGAAAGAAGAACGAACGGTTTCGTTCATTCCGACAGACGGATCATCTTTCATTTTTTGTGCATAAACAAAATATAGTCCCCCAAAAATTTAAAATAGTAAAATCAGATTGTACTTTCTTACAAACTTTAAATCGAAGAAAAAACTTGCATCCGATTAAACAGAACAGTTTATAACAACATAATCATTTTTAAAAACAAAATGATCAATGCGATGTGATGCCACATTGTTTGATACTGTACACAATATTCATATAGTACATGCATACCATAAAATGACACTTTTAGAACTAAACATTACATTGCTGCACATTTCATGTGAAATAGGATGCCTGGATGCAACTATTCTCGAATGTACTGCAATGCATTTGACCGGATATTTTCAGTATTTGATTTGGAATAGTAGAATGTACAGAAGACGTGAACAAATTTCTTTTTTAGTCGGATTTGCATCCCATGTATACTGCGTACAGATGATGTCGTTGGATAAAGTTCTATCAGTTAGGAGATCCATTTATGTCCAGATTCTTCTGTGAACACAGGTACGTTTATTTACGTATGTAAGTTAACATTTAAACAACGCCTGTATAGACCCTGGATTCTATATATATGTCACAGATAAACAGCTACCAACCCACCCCGACACTCCCAATAAGAAAACAATACTCTTAGTTTTACTGTTCTTGTCCTTTGCTGCTATTGTCTTCTAATTTTACGCTATTGTTCTTATGATGGCATTGTTATATGACATAGCAAACCCCATTGAAGCAACATATTCATATTCAGACAGCAGAGATAATTTTTTCTTCAATTTCTTTAGCGAGTCTTGTTAAACAAAGGCCGCTTTAAATGTTCATTCAGAACAAAACATTCGAGTAGGCGGGGTTAAAAACATTTACCCACGATACTAACCAATGAAATAATGAGGATACTGCACACTAATTTCAATGGGTGAGTTTGACCAGTCAGAATCACATACAGTGATATTTTAACTGGTGGTAATATAAATAATATTTCAATGTACATACTATATGAAAACTATACCTAATACGTGAAAAATAATATTATGATACAAATTATATAATTTTTATTTCGTTATCTACTGAGATTCGAACCCAGTTGTGTTGGTAAACGACACCTATTGCCTTGCCTCTAAGCACCAACCTCTATGCCATCTCGATCATTAACACATAAAATATATATATAGGCATCCATGAGTATCTGACACACACGCATGTCGACCTATTAACTTATTATGATTATACAGAAATCGCGCTACAATTACAACAAATGTAAATATCTTGAACTCGAGAGAACTGCGGCGAAAATGAAACATACAAACTGGTTATGATAACAATGATATATGATGATGCATTTCATCCATATTGTTAGCTCAAACAGCCATGTCAGAGGAAGTATTCAAAATAGACAGTCGCTGTCGAAGAATGAACACTAAAATTGCAATAAATTAATATGACTACCGTAATAAAATTCTTAATATTAAGATTTATCACAACATGTTGTAACTTTAATGTGGAATTAAATTTGTTTTTCAAATTGGCATGACTACCGTAATAAAATTCTTGCTATTAGGAATTATTACACAAGTAGAGTTGGTCATGCATATTGTGACTTTAATATGTACAAGAAATTAACATGACTACTTTAATAATGTCTTACTATTCAGACGTATGAAACAATTATAAAGAGTTGGTTATTCTTTTCGAATCTTTGATATGGAATTATGTTTATTTTCAGCAATATCTTGTCCTGTTGTATCTGATCATCAGCTCTATTCTCCAACGACTGGAAACAACACCATGTTCTCTATAGAAGAACCACGAAGTATTATGACGAATCTTGTTGTTATGATCTCCATAAGTACATCCAAAGTAACCTCTAAATATATCTCAGTTCGTAATTAGAACATAAAACCTGCAACATTCTCAGTATTGTGTACTAGTCTACAATTTTGTGTTCATGAATTATTTTTTTTCAATGCTTGGGATTTGAGTGACAGGTGTGCAAAGATAAAGTAGTTTTCTAGGGAAAAGGTGGGTGGGTGGCTTGCCCATTTGTGACACCTTTCTCATACACGGGAACGTATAACTGCTTATAATTTACCATCACCACTAGATAACGATAATCTAAAGCACATAACCAACCCCAAGAAAGCAAGGGAGTGGTATCTGACACATAATACATACTATACATTATTCCCTTTTGTACCGATCCGGTGGCCTATTGGTTAGAGCGTCCGCCTCAGATGCGGTTTTGAACCCCGGCTGAGTTATACCAAGAACTTACAAAATTATTACTAGCAGCTGCTTTGCTTGGAGCGCAGCATCAAAAGGTTAGGGTTAGTTTTATGACTGGTAGGCCTGGTGTCAGGACAATGTGAATGGGTGTGACTTGATAATGCATGTCTACGGCATCATGCACCATTGCTAGACATCAATATAATCTGTTACACTGCAACATCGTAGCGATATTACTGTTAAAGATACGTTAAAATCCAGCATAAATACAGACACACATATGACTGGCCATTATCAAAAGTATGAATGACATCATTATAGTTTATGTGGTACTGAACACGATTGAAACAGAAATTGATCGAGAAAATTATTAATATAGCTCTGATGACCAGCAATCTCTCTCTCTCTCTCTCTCTCTCTCTCTCTCATATTAAAGTATATCTCTTGCAAACTTTTGCAGCTGGAGATGCTTAATTACCTGATTTATACATTTGATTATGCACGCGTCTTCAGCTCAGAATGCTAATTTGAAAATAAGAAAGTCGAGGAATGCGTATAACAATATTTTTCCTTGTACAAATTCATTATAGAATATATGTTTGACATTCATCACAAAAACTGATATTTAACCCAACGCAAAACTTGTAATGGTGACTTTGTGGTATTATCATGCGAGAAACATGTGGCAATCAACATTTAAAAAATGATGGAGTTACTGTCAAAAAAGAGGTTCAATGGACTTTTCTTTGTCAAGAAAGTATACACTATTTTTGTGGTATGCAAGTAAGCTGCAGTCATTGAGAGTCGATTGTTGTATTGAGAAATGTACTATTCCTTACTTCAATATCCTCTTTTAAATCATATACCCAGACTTCATAATGTCTTTGTAATGAGTTGCCAAATCTTACAATATACGTCCAAAAACATATGTATGAAAATATTTACTATATTTTGGTTTTGAAGTTAGTGAGATCATTTAGTGTCAAGGCATTTTAGAGTGAAATGCCTTCCCCATGGTTACATATCGGTAATTAACTATGGCGGATCAAGTGGCATTTTTGAAACCAAACACATTGTATTTTAAGTAAGGAATCGTTTATCGATTGTCCATAAACACTTACAAAATAAGCATACAAGTGTTTATGCAAGTTTTGTATCGAGCTTAATTATTATTAAGTTAAAAGGAAGGAACAATATTGAAGTTGGGAGAGGGGCTGAGTGGCATAATTCTACTACCCAACTTATATAAAATAAAATTCTTCTTCCTTTCCTTATTTCATAATGACACGTTCTCTATCTACCTTTGTCCTTTCCATCGTTTATTATGGATTGCGCGATTTACTTCAAGTATGCAATTCACTTCAACAATTGTGCCACTCAAGCGTGTATTCCAAGAAATATATGTAAGTTATAAGGACATATTTGTTCCCAACCATCTAAAGTATTTTTAAATATATTTTAGACAGTTGTGATTGCTGCGGTTAAAAAATTAATGTATGTCGCTGAAGCATTTAATAAACAAGTCCCGCCGGAACTTTGACAATGTACACCCTATTCTCGTGGATTTACCGCATTCAAAAGTATTCACTTGAATTCGCATAAAAGCCACCCGTTTGTAAACCGTACTGTGACCTTCTCAAACGACTAAATACAAATTTAATTTACTTCCTTGATGGTTGCTATATATGACGATCGATATAATGTCGTTTCAATGACGATAATGGACTTTCAAAAGTAGGTTTGTGCTGGTTTTGTGCCAGTACTGTATGTACATCTTGGGTTTAAAGGATATAACATAAGGAATACTTGCTTCGTTGTGAATATAGACACTAACAGGTTGCCAAATACTCCGTTAGACTACTCGCGATAAATTCACACATTGCAAAACAGCGTATAATGGTAAGTGTATAATTTCCACAATTGTTGTGTTCTAGTAGGATTGTTTGCCAACAACGACTCATTACTATAATATATATCAAAGTATAATTTCTTTAATTAATATTATCATTATATGTATTGCAGATCAATGATTTGTTAGTCAGGCTATGGAGACAGTAGAAAATAATCTCAAACATGTATTATGCAATGTTGTTTTCAAGCAAGACAAATGGTTCTTCAGTGTCAGATATACTCCGATTTATGCTATAATAATGACAATGCTTGATCATCGCATTTGTCATAAGTAACCAGATATAGACACATTATTTTAAATGTCAAGATTTGGAAAATCAATTGCAACTAACATATTTCCAGATCATAATATTTAAATGACTCTAAAATAGTTTATTGTTACATATCTCTTTCCACCAGGCCCATATTGATGACTATCTCGTTGTTGCCGCCATTGATTTGGGTACAACATACTCGAGTTGGGCTTGCTCCTTCAGACACGAGTACAATAAAGATCCAAAGAATATGAAAGCAATAATATGTCCGCTATGGAATAGTGGCGATCATATATCTGAAAAAGCCTGTACAGCCATATTAGTCAAGGAAGATGGGAAAACTCTCGACTCGTTTGGATATGAAGCAGAAAACAAATATGTTCACTTTGCCGATGACGAGGCAGAAGAACTTCATACTTGGTACTATTTCTGGAGATTCAAGATGCTTCTTTACAATAGGGTAAGACTTACTATACAATTATTGCCTAAAAATATTTAATTTAAAATCATCTGCAAACAAGTATTGGAACAAAACGTATAAAATTTGATTCTACGGCTTCCTTGGTGGAAAGAAAATGGAATTCGTAAGAGCTGAATATTGAACATTTTTATCCAGTAGCATTTACCTTATTCTGAAGTATAATATTGAGGGTAACCTATGAATGCCATACCATGTTGTCAAACGTATACTAAGCCCAACAATGCAATATATCAAATGATACGAAAACAGATTTAGTCATTCTGTACAAAGTTCTCATATATTTATATATCCATTAATGTTGGAACGTAAATGTATTCTAGGTAGTATGTTTGCCGTGGACTACAATCGCGATGCTGGAAACAGCTGTCTGTTACTCCTTACAATTTTTAAATAGTGGTCAGACGTGTTCTTAAGACCTTTAACTCTTGATCTTTTGAAACTGAGTTAAAGTGTCCAACAAGACAATGATACATAATCTGTTTTTGTTCATAGATCGTTCTGACCCACTTCTGCCAATTGCCCTTCGTTTCATCTATGTTATTATCAGGAGCGATTATATACTAAGAATTAATATATTCATATATAAGGTAACATTGTCTCGTTCTCTATTAATAACAAAACACTGGTCAGCGGATTATGGCATCATTAATCAAGCCTTAATGAAACAAGTCTTGCAATTCAGCTACGTGCACAATCCTTTTCTAGGGATTTAAAAAAATTTATCTTACATACATACATACATACATACATACATACATACATACATACATACATACATACATACATACATACATACATACATACATACATACATACATACATACATACATACATACATACATACATACATATATATATATATATATATATATATATATATATATATATATATATATATATATATATATATATATATATATATATATATAAAGTCCCGTTGGACTATTTGATCTTGGCTTGCCTCATCTTTGTTAAAAAGGCATGTATTTGTTTTATTTCATTGCGATAGTATGATACTTTATGGGGCAGCTCGAGCATCGTTTTGCATAAACAGCTGAAGACGGTTAATACATTCTTCAACATTTTAAATCAATTTGTTGCAATTGGTACCATGTATTGTATTATTAGAGTCAATGTTTTTTTTTTCAGAGATGCAGGTCAACCATAATTTTATTAAATAACTTATGACTAACTACGTATTTACGTATCATTTTAGAAAATAAGCAGGAATATGACACTGGAAAGCGTGAATGGAAATGTTATGCCTGCATTGAAGGTTTTCGCATTAGCCATTGGTTATTTAAAAAATGATCTTCTGGAGAACGTCTGCAAGAAAATGGTAGATGTTATTGACGCTGATCGTATTCGCTGGGTTCTAACAGTCCCTGCCATTTGGGACGAATCAGCCAAGCAATTTATGAGAGAAGCAGCAGTTGAGGTAAAATTCCTGGTAACACTAAATATATATCTGAAAATAATTGGATACTATCTTGGATACTATCCAATAAAATTAAAATAAATATCAAATTTTGACTCCGATTCACCAAGAGTGCCAAATGTTTAGCATGCATAATATCCTTAATAATGGAATTTGGTTGTATTTAACAAATCATGTGGGAAACCCAGATGCATATGGCTCATTGAAATAGAGGCAAATGGTAGCAAGACTACAATATGCAGCTGAATAGCCAAGGACTATCTAATACAATATCACGTCTCTGATATAATATAAACAACACTTTCTGAAAGTAAAGAAATAAAAACTTCATGATAGATTTCCTAACAAGAGGTCTTAAATGGCATAACATTGACTTGGTATAAACGGTTAGTTTATAAATTGAATTAATCCTGTTTAAAGACTATGCGTAGGCAGTATGACATTAAGCAAATGCTTTGTTTTTATATTTGACTATTGACGAGAAAGCTGAGAGTAATTGATTAATATAATACTCCATAGAAAGGAATCAAAATGCCAGGCATGCAAGAGAAGTGTAAAGGCGAACACAACATAAATACAGGTTGAAAATGAAATAACTATTAGTGTTTTTATCAGCAAAATGTAGAAGCGTAGGCGAGTGTTTATCAGCCATTAATCTGTTTCTTGCAGTGCAAAAAGGTTCAAAGTCGCTCTTAAATGTCAATCACAGATTTGCTGGGGGTTTACACGTATGAAAATATATCGTGGTGAGTTCAGGTTATAACGAAAATGGCACGTAGATCTCTCTGGAGTAAATGTTCATGTGTTAGAATTACGTTCTGTGATTATAAATGACTAATTACTGGAATGGGTTGAAATAGTTTTATTGTAGATGAATCATTGATGCTTGGAGTTAATTAGTTTTGCAAAACTGTTTTAAAACAAATAATAAAGTAAACTGTTTATGGTGTTCTGGGATTTTTCAATTCATTACATTTTATTACTAAGTGAAAGGTTACGCTTCAACGCGCTGAAAATAACATAAATAAAGTACAGGTCTTACATATTTCTCTGAGCATGGACCGTACAATAATTGAGATTTTTCGTGAAGGTCTTTCAGTGAAATTAAAAAAAACGCCTAAAAGTGTTCAAAAACTTTTCGTTCTTATGCACGTTTTCAATATATGTAAATATCTATATCACTTCATTAAGAATATGCATAGGTAGAAAGAAGAAGCAATGCATGCACCGTTAAGGCACAGTTGTGCTACCATATTGCTGCATTTAGTAATTGCCTACAAGCGTTGCTTGTCTCTTGATCCATCAAGGTTTAAATAATTACTTATTGATTTAGAAAGTCTTCAAATAACAAATGAGGCTCAGTTTTAAATGTAATTATGTTCATTTTATGTACTGTATTCAGTCAGATAAATTCCATGAGTTTTTTGTTTTCTTAAAAGACTACCTTTTAGTAATGCAAAGCGTTTTCAAGGTTATCATCACGCTCGATGATTTTTAGGACTTTATGAACCAAGGCGACGCTGTGCTGGAATCAGGGCCATAATCGGTAATAATGTAAATATAGCTTAACAATATTACTGACGAAGTGCAGTAATATTACAAAAGATCCAACAACAACGAGATACCGTTTTTGAAATTATCATGGTTTTCTAATTTTATAAAATGATCATTTCAAAGGTCAATGCTATAAGACTTGCTGATATAAGCTGTGTCAATATCATCCAATTTTGTTAAAAATATTAATATTATGAAATACATATGTTTTATTTTGGGTTTGCTACAGTAATGCTAATAAAGGAGTTTATTTTCCAAATAATAAATATATGTTCATAATATCATCTTCCTTCCTTCTTCTTCTCCTCTCTCTCTCTCTCTCTCTCTCTCTCTCTCTCTCTCTCTCTCTCTCTCTCTCTCTCTCTCTCTCTCTCGCACAAACATGTATATACACATTTATGCACAGACCAAACTACTGGGGCTAAAACATCAGAATCAAGAATGCAGTATGTGCCATTAAGCATACTTGATTTTATCCAAATATTCTAATAGTAAAGCCAACGAAAGAAATTTCATTCATTTCATTCTGAAATAAACGATGTTAATGATATTATAAGTCGGTTCTTTGTTATGACAATAGCATGCATTTCTGCACATAATTAACACTTATTCAAATACAAACAAATCAGGGACTCACCATTTAGGCTTCACGTTCGTGTCAAGTTACAACAAATTTAGCGACATTAAAATATTAAAATCGATAACGCATGTGTTAATATCTTTGCAATGTACGGTTGCTATAACAAACACTTCCCTTCTCAGAAAGCATAGCAGATCATTAAATGCATAACGTTCATAGTTCTCAGATTTGAACTTACCTTGTCTAGTATCCCTAATCACTTCAACCAATTTTCCATAGGTTTTAAGCGTCTTACTCTGTTGTCCCTCACGGAATATCTGAAAATTATTTTGTCTCCGTCTTCTTGATCCTTCTAAATCAATTGATTTTTACAAGACGTTCACTTTTATCGTTCTCTTGTTCATATGGGATTATAGGCCTCTACAGTACCCGGTGTATTTTGCTCCAGTATATATTCCCTATGCGCTATTTATACAAAGTAAAAGTGACGTCGTCACTTTACTAAATTTTGAAATATTTGCTTTTCTGATCTACCTGAACCTACTTTTGACGTGTATTTTGTGTATGCACTTAAGTAAAATTTAACAGGACATCAGTTCCCAATAGTGATTACTTTGATAATACGAGGCAATGTTCTTGATCTAAAGTATAAGAACAACAAGAAATGGACGAAAATTAATTGCCGCACGTTTTTATTATGACTCGGTCAAACATATGTTGTTAACACGATATTCGATTAATATTTTATGCGTTTCATTTTGTAGGGCGGAATCCCAAATGAGCAGTTGACTATCGCTTTGGAGCCTGAGGTAGCTTCCTTGTACTGCAATATTGTTCCCGTGGAAATAACCGATGGCGGAAAAGTTTTACCTTTCCAAGGAGGAACTAAATATATCATCATCGATGCAGGAGGTTAGAACCTATTATCTAAATATAAATAAAGATTGTATTCCTTCTTTGATTTGGTATAAATGCACCATGTAATATAAGTTTTTGAATTATAGCCAAGATTGGAATTAAAAAAGCACTTGTTATAAAGTGCATATTTTTTTAATATTTCGGTAACTATGTTACTTACGAAACCGTGCGTTGGAAAAACCATGCGTTGACCTCCTGTTGTTTTGATAATGATGATGGTGGTGATGATGATGATGATGATATATATATATATATATATATATATATATATATATATATATATATATATATATATATATATATATATATATATATATATATATATATATATATATATATATATATATATATAAAGATATAAAGAACGCTTGGTAAATGCCTATATTTTCCAATTTTATCGATATAAAACGAACAAATATTTGATTTCAACCTTTAAATCTAGCTTCCTGTCACATACTGTTTCACATTTTGCATAAATATATTCGTCAAAAGGAAGAGTTCCAGTAAAACATGACTGAATGTTGAATAAATATTACCAATTATAATAATAATAACAAAAACGCAAAGGTGAGGAATATATATATATATATATATATATATATATATATATATATATATATATATATATATATATATATATATATATATATATATATACTGTTCGATTTAATTGACTTGAACCTAATGGAAGCGACAGATTTGAACGTGATATATATTTCTTTGCGTTTTACTAGGTGGCACAATCGACATTACTGTTCACGAAGTAATAGGTGACGGAACATTAAAGGAGATATGCCGACCAAACGGTGGCAACTGGGGCGGAACTGCGGTGGACAAAGCATTTGAAAGATTTTTGATAGGACTGGTTGGCAATTCTGTTTATGACACATTTAAGAAAACTGATTTAGGGGACTATCTGGATATTTTTCGTGATTTTGAACGGAAAAAGAGGACTATTGAGCCAGGGAAAACTTTACCTGTCCCAATACGTCTGCCTCATCGCCTAAACGAACGCTTTAATGAAGACAATCACACAGATTTAGTAGGATCTATCCAGGGCAAAGGTGTAACAGTAACGTCTGATAAATTAAAAATGCAATCTGATGTTATGCAAGGGTTTTTCAAAGACGCTTTGGAACAATTGGGTGAGCATCTAAAGTCTTTATTTGGAGAAGGTTCATTAGATAGCATAGACACAATAATCCTGGTTGGCGGGTTTTCGGATTCCAAAATGTTGCAAACACATGTGAAGAGCATTTTGCCAAATAAAAGATTTATTGTTCCACATGAGGCAGGTCTAGCTGTCCTGAAAGGCGCTGTTTTATTTGGCCATAACCCCTCTGTTATCGGACACCGAATATGTAAGTTAACCTACGGTGTAAAGACATCCGTAACTTTTGAGAATGGCAAACACAGAGAGGACAAGAGAAAGAAAGTAGGAAACGAAGATCTTTGTGTGGACGTATTTGATATCCATGTTAACAAAGGCCAAAGCGTAAAGCTCAACGAGAAACAAGCACCGGTAGTGTATAAGCCACAAAAGAATGGACAAAAGACCGTAAGCTTCCAGTTTTACTCTTCTACAGATTGCAATCCAGAATACGTAACGGATAACAGCTGCACGGAGTTGGGAAAAATCACTATAAATGTCCTTGGTAAAACACATGACGACAATGCAGTGGAGGTCACTTTGAGTTTTGGAGGAACGGAAATTCAAATAGAAGCTAGAGACCAGAAAACTGGAAAAGCAACTAACACGAAGATTGATTTTATCGAGAAGAATTAATTGCAATAGCTCGAATAAGTACAAAGTCGAAAATATAATCGATTGTTAATTTTGTTTATACATTATTGTAAGCAAGGTGTCAAAATTGTCAATTTTTGCAAATTGCATAACAACGGCAAAGTACTGACAGAGGTTAGCATCAAATGGAAAATATTTATGTATATTTGTCAGATTTATACATGTTCTCCTTTTCGATAATGACTAATTAATGCACATATTTTGCCTCATGAATGAATAATCATCGACAATTGGTACCGGACTATTGTAACATGGTTTATGGATATGTGTACCAGCGGTCAGCCTTGCTTAGGAATCATTCATTTTTTCCGTAAAGCTGCATTTGTTACCTGTAAGTCTACGTACACTTACATGTCTGTTGTCAAAATTAATACAGAACGCAATGTGTGCCAAAGGTGAGGTATACAGTACATACTTTTAAATGAAACGATGAACCATCATACCTTAAGTAAAGCTTTCCATGAAAGAATTTTACAAAATTATCCCTTTTTGCAGCACATGCACATTGTGGTTACTATAAAGTTAATACATGGCTGGTTTCTTTTTCAATTATTTCGGATATATTTTGAGATATTTAATATGGAACCTCAATATAGTATTAACACCTCCAAATGAAAAGCCAATTCTAGTGCTATTCGGCCATATACAATTTGCTTAAATATATTACTCCAAGTTTCTGCAAAATGATTTGAAAAGACCAGAGTCGAATGGAAAAGAAATATTTGCTGGATATCAGTGAAATTTGCAAATTGAGATAGGCTGACTAGTTGAACTAATGAATGATAATTGATTGATCTGGCAAAGTATAAATATAACTTATCGACAAATATTGAGTTTTCTTAACTCAATGAACTATGTCAGTTTTGTAATTCAGTTGCTATAACGCTATCATATCATATTTCATTTGTTAGTTTATAATGTTTCGTTTTTAGATTTGCTAGATTTGTAAATACATATAGCATAGCATTCGAAGCAGTTACTCTATGTAGTCCATGAATAAGTTGAAAGTTTTAATTACTATTTAGCTGTTGTGTTGGTTTTGCATTTCACATATACAGCATGTAATATTATACACATATTAAATTAACACCGTATACATGTATATCAAGTATTTCAATAGAGTACAATATAATCTGCTGCAACCATGCTTCAAATTCGATCTCCACGTTCTGTTCCTAATGGAAACCATATAGACTTGCTTATTTGATTGAAAGTAAAATTCATGGGTTGTATAGCATTGCTTTACTAAACATTTTATTTTCAACATATCTACTTCAAGGGCAAATTCAGGATTTTCTAATGAGATCTGACTTTGAAAAACCAGGTTCGTTTTCAGTACAATGCCAGAGTTTAATACTTTTAATATTATATTTTACTCAAAGGAGGATACCGGACCAAATTCCACGAATACCATTTATCATCGTTTAGTTATTGGATTTCTTGCAGAAGATTTGTTTTATCCAATAAGTTGTAGATTATGTTATGTTATCAGAGTATCAAATTGCACATTATTTAAATCTTCTTCCTTATCACCAGATAGAAGTCAATTAAATACATTTATACCAGCATACTACTGGACATTTGTTGTATTTATGTTAAATATGTTAAATTGATATTGTATTTCCTGTAGTTCTATTCAATAAATGTTGAATATGTTTGCTAGTTTTAGTCCAATGTATTTGCTAAATGAATATTTTTAGTTTATAGCTTAGGGTTACTAATATTTACCTTAATGCACTTAATTCAGCTCTCTAGGAAATATTTTGTCTTGATGTAAATATCATTCAACAGTTTGTACTAAACGTATTCTAAAATAAAAATGTTAATTACAAAATGCTCCACAAGAGTTTCAGAGTTGCTGCATGGTACAAGAACTTTGTTTTCCCCTCTAACAATCGAACCTGGATTTATTTTTCCACTGGCGTAATTTTAATCTTCTGATTAGTAACTTAATGCGTTGTACCGTTTCGCTGAACAGGTATCAAGAAATGTATAAACTTAGATTAATACCACGTTTGATGTGTAAAGATCGTCGCAATAAGCGAAGTCCTCTCACCCAGGCATCAAAACATTGGTCCAGAGTTCGAGAGGAAACCCGCAGAGTGAACAGGACGTGTTTTCACCCGCCAAATAGACGAGAAGACATTGGCAACTAAGCTTAATTGGGACATTACACCACGACATCCAATCGAAATTAAGATAGAGGGTTGGATTGAATCTTAGATCGAAAGTATTGCTGAAAACATTCAGAACCTTTATCAGTATATGCCTAGGTCGCTGTGCTGATAGGATCACTCAGAGAAAAGACACTCGTGATTTGGCAAGATTCTTAAGACCAAAATTGAATGAGAAAGAAAAGGTTAGTAAGCTTGATTTTTGAGAAACAGTATTGCGTCATAATTGTAATTATTTGTAGCATGTATGCTTAATTACTGGGATTATTTTTGTATATATAAATATCTTGTAGTGTTTCATTTTATAAGCGTATCTGAGAAATGAATCTATGTAGAGAATTATGCAGACTGATAGTTTGTCAGAGTTAATATTGTAATTCGTTGCTAGGACATTTCGAATAACCTGTACCTTTATTAATACGTTATGTTAGAGTTTACGCATGTTTGAATTGGAGCTTAGGAAAATGATTGATGTAAGTACGATTGATTACAACAGCTGTGTGAATATATCAGATCATCGATATCTGAATATTTGTATATTTGGTATGAGTTGTGTTATAAAGACATGCGTCTGATTGTTGTTTATTGGTTTGTGCAATGGAATCATGAGTATGTACTGATGTGAATCAATTTATTGTTGTATGAATACGATTAATTGATATCGTGCTCTTATTATGTTTATTATTATGTTGTGTTTTATTATACAGGAAACTTTTCGGGGAACATAACTTCCGGTGCAGATTTGTAGTCCCGAGTCTCTAAGAGGGAGACGGAAGTGAAACTGACAGTGCAGTCGGAGTCGACAACGTGGAGTCGACATAGGAAAGAGGGATAGAAGGGGAGGAAAAGGAAAGTGGTCTGGAGGAAAAAATATATGAGGAGGAGGAGGACGAGAAGGAGAAGGAACTCGGAGGGAGTTAAGGTTTACGAGAGGGGATTAGGAAATAGAGGGGAATACACAAATGATTTAGAACAAGGACTGGCGGAAATCTCTCACATTACGAATCAAATGATGCGATAAGCTAGAAAATGGTCAAGCGGAAGAAGTGTATTTAGGAAATTTGAATTATTGATAATATAATTGTTATTAAATTGTTATTAATGAACTTGACCCTTTTTATATATTTAGTCATTTTACCGCTGGCATTGCTGACTGGGGTGTTGGGCTCAGAGCTGTACATCTAACTTTTCGCTAAATCAACTTCCAAACTGAAATCAAGCCTGGGTGTGACTTCTACAATAATTTAAATAAATATTGGAAGTAACTCACCCTTGTTCACAACTACCAAACTTCACAGTGGAGAAACCCTTTACATGCGTGTTACAGCATATAACATTTGTGTGTATGTCGGGGGTTAGGGGTGGTAAAGAGTCCTGCTTCACAGTTTAATAATTAGTCCCAATAGTCCCAACTGGCGCTAATCTACTCGCTGGCTGGCGCTTGTGTGACTTCTTTAATCACTGTTAATATTTCGTTCGAAAAAATTTATGTTCTACGGATTATGTATTAACCTCGATTATTCCAGAAGAGTTTTGACATATCAGTAATACTGCATGCTAATAACTGGTCATTGCTGCTTGTAAAAACAGATAGCATTTTGAAAATAGCTAATTATAAGGAATTATATTTTTACATATAAATAAGGATGCGATTAAAACATATTGATCATGTAAATTATACATGTCTGCCTATATTCGAATGCTATTTAAACAGGGATATTGTCTATGATAGGTGTGTCAAATTTCGTGTCCCAAAATAGGTAATTGGAGTTTGCAATGCAACATAGATTTTATTGTCCATAATATAGTTTTTTATTTGTATTTTCAATTTCTTTCCTGTCTTATGCATGAATATTTTACTATTGTCAGTACAAAATGCACCTTAGTTCCAATGATAATGTTGTGAATTTCTTTAAACAAATTACGCTTGACTAGAAATATGCATTATTAATATCTAATATGTTTCACACAGTGTGCAAATACCTGTCTGGTCATGCTATTTAATGGCAGAACAGAATGCATACAATAGACTGTCTCCATTACTTCCCGGTTGGGCTGGTCATTATGGAGATTACCTTCTTAGAAATGCCACAGTGAGGTTGAATATAGATATTTGACTTAATCTATCGTTAGTATAGTCAAAGCCAAGACTGTAACGCTACACTGAAACTTGTTTAAGGTCGAAAGAAGGTCGTATGTATCTCCTGCAGAGTGTACAATGGTAAGTAAATAATATCATTCAGTGAAATAACCTTTAGCAAACGCTTAAAAAATAACAGTGTACTAACAGTTATGTAATAAGCATGCATTTAACTAAATATTTATGAGTGTATTAAGCTTTACATATATTTTTACTATTACATCCATTCCTATCGGGTACATATGTCATATCGTGGGCAAATAACATATTACCCCTAGGCTACTGTGGTCAAATACGGTATACAAAAACGATAATCTGATTAACTTCACAGCTGGCTGGACTTTAGCTCCGATTTCTTTCTTAAGATTGGCACAACGAGGTTACACATCCCTTATCAGTTGTTCTGGAATGCATACCCTCCTTGTCACCAATATCGTTTAACCTTGCTAACTTTAGAAATAGCTTTAGTAATACGTGTCATTTGATCATCTCTTTACCAAAAGGTCGAATCTATTGTTTGAAGTCTGCCAAACGGTAGACAGTTAATATAGTTCATTGTGATCAAAATACTTAGATAATTCGAATCGATTCATTCAACGAAATGACTTTGAGAAAAGACCACAAATAATATAAACTGAATATGCATTACACAGGAAAACAATTGTGACTTGGAATTTATAGTTTTAGTAAAATGAGTTAAATGACACTCTATTGTCTGAGCGACATGTTCATAATAGTATAACATAAACAGGTAAAGTTTCTAAAGAACTAAAATATGGGCGATCTTTATACTCATCCGTTGTCATATCTGCCTACGACATTCGTATGTGTTAAGTTTGTAAGATAGCTATATACACGTTCCCGGACGTGCAAATTACCTGCAAATCATGCAGACTGTTACACCATATTTCTTAGTAATAATGTATACCCCAATAAAAAGAATACGTAAAGGATCGTTGATTGTACAGCATCGATCGATAGCGAAATTCAATGCACAGAGAAATAAAATGTAATCCAGTTGACACTGGATTGCACTCAACATATACATGATCTGTTGCTCACAAGTTTTGACAATAAAGAACTTGGTAGGCAATATTGATTTATTTGACACCTTAACGACTAGTGTAAACGTCTTTATGCACTAATCGTAATAATAGCATTGACTATAAATTCCCAACAGAGAACATAGTCTAAAGCCAGTTGAAACTAAGACATACAGGTATCATAAAGTAGATAATGAGAAAGAAAAAACAAAAGATGACTCAGAGAAGAGCACCGACAAATGACTATCTGACACTGATAAATTTTCAAATCTCTTCTACACACATTTATCTGATGAAAGGACATCTAGCGTTGGAGGAACGTTTGAATCTCTTTTTAAGACTTGAGAAAAAGGTTTCAAGAATATATATTTAATCTAAACTGAATCCGTTGCTATTTTTAATCTGGAATCAGGACTTGATAGACTGAAGAAAGAAATAAAGGATGAGTTTGATGGTGTAAGGTTCTAAAGTCAATGGAAAACTAGCCGGCGTAAGAGATGAAGTGCAAATGTTATCTAGAGAAAAAGTGGAATACAATTAAGAAAGAATAATAAAGAAAGACCTATTACACCAATGACGCCCATCAAATGACAACAAAGTTGTAGGACAAATTCTATGAAATTGAGCAATAGTATATTAACAAGATGTACCATATCCTCCCAGTATCTGCATCTATACCCTATCTTATCTGGGAAATTACCTTGGAAATTGAAACTGATGCTTGCAGAAGGGCAAATTACCGAACAAGAAAAGAAAATAATACATACGTCAGTAGTTGTTCAGGGACAAATTACAATAGCAATAGCTATCACACATAAATATATCTGCCTAAACCCTCAAAGATTTAATTCAGCCTAACATATTTGCCTTTACTTTTCAACACGTAGCAACATACAAATCTTACCGTGACAGTTTTAAGCTAAGCTGTAGGTTATCTTTGCAAACACGATGACTATCTTCTAAAAATTAAGTCTATAATTTACAATGGAATACATTCCTGAATTATTTAAACTATTCCCGCCAAATACGATCAGTTGAGAGGAAAGAATAAGGAGTTGAGGTTGCAGTATTAAAATATTGACAATTATCTAGTATGACTCTTAATTCAGCCAGTTCATTCAACGTCTTGTGCTAAATTATTCATCCAGTATCAATGTTTGAATCCATATTTTTACTAGTGTTCGTTTTCGTATTTGTTTGTTTTTACCTGACTGGTCTTGGAGGGTATCGAAACAACGACACTATATCAAAAGGGCTACCTTGGTTACCTATGGTTGACTGCAGACGGCATGCATGACATGAATCCTTCCTTGTCAAACATTGGGTATATATTTGAGCGCTCTCCGTTAGCATGATTTTTTGCGGAAGTAAATTCGGCCAGATATACTGCAGTTCATCGTTCTCAAATTCCATGTAGAAAGTAGTTCCTGTCTAGCTCTATCGATCATACAATATACTAGTCTGTTCCACATAGAACAGGTGAGTCTGGAAACTGTTTCTAGCAGCAGGATGCAGACAAATATCATTGCAACGTTTATCTGCATTTAAGAAATTAATCTTTAATGATATGAGAATCGCTATGATATATGTGTGTGTATATACCAAAGAGAAAAGGCCTGTGATTCGCAAGTTTCATATACAATCTTTATATAACCGCTCCTGTAGCACTGTCACTGTCTGTTATTATAGTCATGTTTCCACTCTCGTGTATTATGACTGGTTAAAGCCCTGAAAAGGGCTAGCGGCCTCCCCTCCTTCCGAGGCAGGGCTCACCCGTGTCTCAGTGCTCGACACTTTTTTGTGCCCCGGCGCATGGGCGTGATAACCCCTGCTAGATGGTTTACCACCTAAGCCGGATATCATCTTTCGATAATGTTGCTAATCTAGGGAGGCGCTTAGCCCAAGGGCAGGGCTTTTGGTCTAGTGCTTGACCTTTTTCTACCCACCTTAAAACAGACCTTTATAAGCATCATAGATACAGTTACACTGCCTCGACCCCCGGGCTCGGAAAAGGCAAAGGAAAGGATCCAGCAAAGGGAGGTACCTTAGTTGATTCCTCTATTCTTGTGTGTTGAGATCCTCTTCCTTGTGTCTGTCTTACCCTGGGTCCACATATTTTTGGCTTTGAAAGTGTAACCTTTTCAAATTGTTTTAATGTGGCCCAGGGCGCTTCCTACTGCCTTTCCTCATCCTTGATTGTAGCTCCCTGGTTTCCTTGAATTGACGGTGTCGGCAATGGACTCGGCTTCCGCCCACTAAATTAAGTTCCTGTTTCTGCCCGTTGCCTATTGGCAAACATGTGTAAGCCAAACGTGTAAGCCACATACGAGTCGAATGGATAGGAGTTGTGAAATTTCCTACTAAATATTAGTATTGTGTTTTTGTGTACTATGCGTACCTGTAGTTCCAAAAGTTGTGTCAAATTTGGAAGGTATAAGCTACCTTGAACATTTCAGTGATCTTAATTTGGTTTGACGGCGAATTATACACATTTTTTTTCCAATCATCCCTTCAAGGGCCAAGGAAGTAGTTGTTAGCCGAAAAAGAGCTCTTGCCAAAGTGAGCTCTGTGTCAGGCATTTTGACTAATCCTATTTCACTACGCTGCTGTTAAAACAGCAGCAAAGTGATTGTAGCAATCTTCTTTCTTCTTTCTGTGGTCTTCTTTCTTCGGCTGGCCATTTCTTTTACGATATATCGTGTGTAAAAGAATTTGATTATTACTTGCGGTTTTTTCTTCTGTTTTTCTTCCTGTCTGTTTAATCTTTCTTCTTCCGTTCCTTTGTTCTTTTCTTCTTTCTTCTTCTGTTTACTTTGTCCTCTGTTCCTTTGTTCCTTTGTTCTCCTGGAGCTCCTGGTAAACACGTCCGTCCTCTTCAAAGGCTGCTAACTCCCCCCTAAGCTTCCACACAACAACCGATCTGCTCTAAGCTTCCCCGCTACAATCGATCTGCTGTAAGCTTCCCCACAACAACCGATCTCCGCTCCTGTGGCCTAGTGCTTAGAGCGTCCGCCTCGGATGCAGGATGTCGTGGGTTCGATACCCGGTCGAGTCATACCAAAGACTTACAAAAATGGTACTAACAGCTACCTCGCTTGGCGCTCAGCATTAATAAGTTAGTATTAGGACTGGTTGTACTGATCTCAGGATAATGTGACTGGGTTGGTCATTATGCTACACATCTCTGGCATGATGCCCTAGAGCTAGACATCACTATAAACTGCCACACTGCTGACATCACAGCGATAGGACTGAAAAATTGTTAAAGCTACTTTAACAAACACGTCACATCACACACAATCTTTATGGAGTAGTCACCTTTTCACAATTCTAAGTTCACTAGGTAGCTTTCGTATATATAACGTAAGTCTGCTTATAACTGTCACCCGGCTATTGTGCGAGCGGTAGAGTCTTTCTTATCCAAACAATCGTTTATATGTACCTTAAGTAATCACTGTAGCGTTTCAACTTTGTATAAGCAAACTGAATATTTACTTCAGGACTAAGGCGTTATTAAGATTAAGGAATCATTGTGCAAACATTTCTTAGGTAGCTTGTAAATCCGGCTACGTTGACAGTATCACTCAAATGTGTCAATAGGTCAAATTCGAGGCAATATTAATCAGTAGGGTAGAGGGTCGATGCAAATTGTTTGCTGGATGGTGACAAAAATAGTTGTGTGTTTTCGCAGCAGAAAATGAAGTCACCTTTTAGCAAATGTGACAGGCAAAGCTAGGAATCTTGCTCTATTTGCACGTGAATTAAAGCTATCTTGGAAACGTTGCTGTTCGAGAGTTACATCCCTTTAATTAGGGCTCTGAGTTAATTCAATATTCAAAACCTGGTCGTCAACCCAGGTGAAGTTTCGGTTCATGGGTCACATTAAATAAATATATACGACTTCGTTTGATTTCATGTTCCTCACAGGTTTATCCGATAAGCCGACTTCCTTTTGATCTTGTGGAGTGGAGCAACTCACTAATCCAGATCATGTTTTGATTACAAAACAAAAAAATTGTGCAAACTTTTAAGTTGGTGTTGATTTAATTCATGTGATGAATTGAAGTGAACAAGATACAGTATTCTTGTTTCGTATATAATTTAGGAGAAAATACGATGCAATAGTAATTATGGTTGTGTCTACAGTACCCAAGCACTAATATTGATAATGCTATAATAATAATAATAATAATAATAATAATAATAATAATAATAATAATAATAATAATAATAATAATAATAATAATAATAATAATAATAATAGTAATAACAACAAAAATACTGCTACTACTACTACTACTACTACTACTAATAATAATAATAATAATAATAACAACGATAACGAGATTCGGTGCAAGGTATTTGTTAAGAAGCTAGAACGAGAATCATGTGACCAACGATAACCTGTATGCCATGAACATTTTAGACTCTTACTATGAGCAGTTGCTGGTGACATGTTTGATTGTACACTTGTTACTTGCCGTCTTAAGTTCTGAGAAAGGCTGGTTTTAAAGATTTTTGCTTGTGAAATGTTGGAATATTTAGTTCTCGCTAAAAAATATATATTTGTAGCTCTAGGATTCGCTAATATATATATATATATATATATATATATATATATATATATATATATATATATATATATATATATATATATATATATATATATATATATATATATATATAATGTGTGTGTGTGTGTTTGTGTGTGCTCAAACATTAGGTCAATATTTGTACCATGTTAAGGTTACTGCATATAGGCAAAGCACACTGTCACCAATTAAACTGATATTTCTAAATGTGTCAAATTGCGCAGATTGAAGATCACAAACTTTTCGTATAACTAACACAAAGAAAAAGGTATGTTGTTGAGGTGAGATCATATTATGACAGTTTTCGTCATCAGAAAGATTTAATGCTGGTCATAAATTAATGAAGGTATTCACGGGTTTTTAACTTTTGTAAACGCAATAATTTTCTTGCACGTGAATATTATTGCTATTATTAAAACTTTATAAGAATTTTTTTTACCTTTGCCTAATAGATTCTGCATCCATTTTCCCTCGTACTTGATAGCGCTAAGGTTATTGCTTAGAAACTAAACGCATATCAAGTTGTTCAGTGAGCATTGATTTTTGAAAAGCGGACGTTATAAATTCGGAGCCAAAGATCCCCGATCTTTATTATCTTATATTATACATCAGTTAAGCTGAGCCGCAAAATTCGATAGGTCCGTTTTCTTGGCCTGATGCATTTCTGTTTGTCGTTCATCTTCTATATAAGTGCCATACTCGAATGTGATGAAGAGCAGTTTTGTTTCTTTACTATTGTCAGTCTTTCAACAGAGACTGGGTATTTTACTACTGGTACAGAACAGTAATATTTAAATTAGTAATACAATATTATTTGTTTTCATAAACACCATTTATTGTTTGTCACATTTAAGAAAGAATTAATATGCATTTTTAGATTCGTTCCATTTACACTGATTTTACATATAAATACATAATTTTCATTTGGGTCAAATGTGGGAACATTTCCAAATCCACGGATATAATTAGATCCCATTTGGTCAATGGTATGCAAATTATTCGTGCTATTTCCCATTCATCCAAATATTTGTTTGTAAAAAAATAATTTACGAACTCCCCACTTAATTGTAATAAAATGATTGTGTCAGACATAGGAAATGTAACTCCCATCATCATGTGGGTTGTGCGCAGGGTTAGAAACCCAGCCACGTAAAACATTCTACCGCTACAGAAACGAAAACCTTAGAAGAAATCCGGAGAGACCTTAGACGGAATTGACCCAAGAAAAGAAGACAGGCCACTAGTGATCTCCTGTCTCCAAAGGAATATAAAACATACGGACTTAGCAAGAGACAGGAAAAGCGGCACAAGTAGCCAGATAACTCAATAGGTACAAGATAGACGTACTCGGACTGAGTGAAGTCAGATGGAACACAGTAGGGATTTCGACCCTCTCAACAGGTCATATGATACTGTACTCAGGGTGGCCGAACGTGAAAGAGGAACAAGGAATAGTGTGGGCTTAATTCTGAATAAGCGTGCGGAGATAATCCTGCTAAAGTGGAACCCCATCAATGACAGGATCTTGAGCGCCCGATTTCAGCCACGTTTCAAAAAGGTCACCATCTTATAGTGATATGCACCAACAAACATTGCGTAGTGGGAGACGAAAAGAAGAATTCTTCGGGCAACTAGATTGTGCAATGTTAGAAGTCCCTAAGAGAGACATCGTTGCAGTCATGGGCGACTTCAATGCCAAAGTGGGAAAGAGAAAAGATGGTCAGGTGGCTACCGAGGGGTCAACATGGGTATGGTGAGTCAACTCAAAACGGATATCTTCTCGAGTTATGCCATGACAAGAACCTGGTTATAGGAGGGATGCTATGTGTTCATCGAAGAATCCACACGGTGACATGGAGGTCACTAGACCTGAGTTAGAGAACCAGATCTACCACATGATACTTTCCAGGCGGAGGAGAAGTGACCTGCATGTCAGGGCATACCAAGGAGCCGATGCCAACACAGGCAACGCTCTTGTCATCTGAAAATTCAAGGCAAAGATCGCAAAAGTAAAGAAGGAGGTTGGAAGGAAACGGCGTTTCGATTTTTCTAAACTGAAGGATAAAAACCTGGAAAGTAACTTTGTGCACAGACTTAGAAACCGTTTCGAAGCTCTTTTCGACCTAAGCGATCAGAAATTGACAAGGACCACTCCAGGAGCTATAAGCAGCGGGATTGGAGAAAAATTGGACACACGAAAATGATACCATTGTTGGCACTTGTGATGAAGTATTGGGACAAGGAGACGACAATACAAACCTGTTTGTCAGCAGCGTCCATCCAAGAAATCGAGCAGCAAAAGAAAATAAGGCTGATACTGTATTAAGCAAGGACAGAATCAACGCGTGCAAGAGAGATACAGTAGGTAGAACAAACAAGTGGCAAAGACAAGAGAGTTATGATAGAAAATCTGTCACATGAAGCTGAGAAAGCGGCACGAAGAAATGACCTGAAGGAACGCTACCACACAACACGACTCCTAGCAGGAATGACCACCAACCAGTAAAAACCATTGAAGGACAAGGAATGAGATGTATTGAGCAACCCAAAACTGCAGTTAGAACGCTGGCAAGAACATTTCAAGGATACCCTCAACGTACCTCCAGCAACAGACCTAGCAGACATAAAACCCGCGAAAGATTTAATATAAACTTGGAGCCATTCAAAATGGAGGAAATCATCATGGCTAAAAAGAATGCAAAGCTTTGAAAAAGAACCACGACGGGATAAAATTCCACCAGAGAAAATCAAGGCAACTGACAGGTGACAGCTGCAATGATCCTCGACCTGGTCCAAGCAACATGGGAACAGCGCAAGATCACTGAAGAATAGAGCAAAGGGTACATCGTGAAACTGCCAAAGAAAGGAGACCACGCTGAAAGTATTTACTGACACGTAGATCTGGACTGTGCTGATGACATCTGCCTCCTGTAACATACCTGGAGAGACATGCAGAAGAAAACGACCAGGCTAGCTAAATAGGGATATCCAGCAATGTCAAGAAGACCAAGTCTATGCGCATGAATACTTAGAAAACAGAACCGATCACTCTGGAGGGACAAACACTTGGTGATGTTGAAATATTCACCTATCTTGGAAGCGAGGTGAGCAGCAAAGGAGGAACATACAAGGATATCAGAGCCAGAATCTGCAAAGTACGCCGCTCATTCGCTATACTCAAGCCTATTTAGATCAGCAAGAAACTCAGCCACAACTCAAAGATACGCATATTCAACATTAACGTGAAAACAGTAGACTCTGAGTCATGGAAACAAACAAAAGCGCGGGACCAGATGCTCCAAGTCTTCATCAAGAAATGCTTGAGACGGATCCGCCCCATCTGGTGGACTGAGCAAGTGTACAATGAAGAACTCTGGAAAAGGACAAAGCAGGAATCGATTACTGTAACCATCACTAGAAGGAAATGGCGATGGGTGGGCCACGCATGGATAAAAGGCAGCAGTAGCATAGCAAAGCACGCGCTAGAGTGGAATCCCCAAGAAAATAGAAATAAAAAACGCCCTGCCAAAACATTGCGAAGAGCACCCAAGGCCTAGCTAAAAACCGTGAAACTTTCGTGGAGAGAAGCAAAGAAAGTGGCACAGGACAGGGACTGATGGAGGGCTACTCTGGATGCCCTATGTGCCAAATAGGCACGAAGAGGATGATGAAAGCTAAAGCTAAAATATATCGCTATAGGTAGATTCAGTAATCCAATTTTAATACCCGCAAGCCATTGTTTTAATAGTAATGTTAGTTGTTTAAACGTATCGATAGAAGTAGATGACATTGTTTACCCTTAAACATCGGTATCTCATTGTTAATGAAAAATAGCATGTTTCATTTTGTTTATGAAATATAATGAATAGCAAACCCGGTTGATAGAATATCTACACCATAACGGGAAATGTTTAGTATTTATATGAAATACAATCCTTGAGAGTAACGGACTATCTTTGTCAATGTCCACCTTTATTATCAACTGTAACAACAACATGTCTGTTACATGCATATGTACCATGCAGTTAAAACCCTTGATTATATTGCTTCCATGTCGAAGATAACAAAACTATTCACTCACTTCTCCGACAGTTCTGATGAGAGACTATAGACATGTAACTCATGTTTTTCGTTTTCTGCCAAGATAACGCACCATTTGTTTATGCTCAAGTGACTGATAAAGATAACACAGCATCGTCTAAATTTACCTTAGTCAGGTAGGACATCTTGAACATTACGTCTTTTAGGGAAAGAAAGGAACAGATGAAATAAAGACAAAGACCACGCGAGTTTCATGATGGGTTATGTATTTGATTCGACAATCACCCCCAATCCCACTTCCAAATAAGAAACAAAATAAATAAATAAATAAATAAATAAATAAATAAATAAATAAATAAATAAATAAATAAATAAATAAATAAATCCCCTCAAATATATTCCCTCGAACAAGATTCTCAGCTGTGGTATACTGAATATTGCTGTGAACACCACTCGAACTTGTTACTTAAGGTCGTCTGATGTTTTGAAATCATTATTTTTAAATAGGAAATTATCGCCGTTGCAAACAGAATCATGTGCAAGACAATCGATAATATGACAAAAATGCTAAAGATTCTATAAGTCAATTCTACCGATTAGTCCTTATTGTTGTTATTATTATTATTATTATTATTATTATTATTATTATTATTATTATTATTATTATTATTATTATTATTATTATTATTATTATTATTATTATTACTATTATTAATATAGGAAAAAGTGGATTATGTTGTTGTTGCCGCCATTGATTTAGGTACAGCGTACTCGAGTTGGGCCTGTTCCTACAGACACGAATACAAGAGGAACCCAAGGAATCCGGAGAGGATAATATGCCGTACTTGGAAAGGTCAAAGGATATCTCTCAAGGCTCCGACAGCTATACTTGTCCAGGATGATGGCAAGACATTGGACAAGTTTGGATACGAGGCAGAAGATAAGTATGCAGAGATGGCAGAAGCTGACGCAGACGAATTACACACATGGTACTACTTTAGGCAATTTAAGATGGTCTTACACGACCAGGTCAGTATTATTAATTAAGTACTAAATATATACGGGTTTCCGGTTTTGTGTAATACAGGTACGATTATGGGAAGCGTCAATTATAACCTCAGGTTTTGCTTTGATATAGTCCGACATAGGTTAGTTGTGATTTGTGAGCAGTATATGCTATTGTAAACAGAACATAATAGTACTGTCATCTTCACATCCTGGGATGCTCATGACCTGCAATTATTATCGAGTTAAGAAAATTCGATATGTAAAATGCACTATGTGTGATTTCAGTATATGTTTGATATGAGTATATGCATGATATCAGTAGATGCATTTTGCATTCTATATATCTGCTCCTAAATTCTTCATGAGAATCGTGAAGGTGTCACTAATTACATTTTTGTCGCATTATTAGGGTGTGTTTTGAAACTGAAAAACAATGGTTACGTTTAGAATAACTAAACTTGTGGTATTTATATAAAACCTCTTACACTAGGCAACATTTATGAAGGTCATTATATATATATATATATATATATATATATATATATATATATATATATATATATATATATATATATATATATATATATATATATATATATATATATACATATATATATATATATATATATATATATATATATATATATATATATATATATATATATATATATATATATATATATATATATATATATATATATATATATATATATATATATATATATATATATATATATATATATATATATATTGATTATTCGATGCATAGAGGATCATAAACTGGGTATTCATTTACTAATGAATTTGCGAGTTTAACTTCCAGCTTTTGTTTACTAAACCGGGGAAATGATGAAAATTATTTAAGTAGTTTCACAAATTTCTTAATAAATTAACGCTTATTTTAGATTCCGTTATCGCATTTCTTTAATTTAATCGAGAGAGTTTAGAGAAAAATAAGAAACAAATATTTTAATTTGACTCATGTGCTGAAACTTTAAATTCTTTAGTGTAACAAGTATCACCAGACATGAGTTTAAGTAATACTGTGCAATTCTATATCTACTATCATTTAGTGTTAAAATGTTAACAAATTATAATTTTCCTTCAAAATCAGCACAACATAGACAACATCCTTTACCAGCACTGTACATCCGATGACAATTCCTGTGTGATGTCACATAGTTAATTCTTGTTATGTTAGACTATATATATATATATATATATATATATATATATATATATATATATATATATATATATATTTATTTATTTATATATATATATATATATTTATATATTTACACACACACACACACACACACACATATATATATATATATATATATATATATATATATATATATATATATATATATATATATATATATGTGTGTGTAAGTGTGTGTGTTGTTTGTTTCGATAAAATTGTATACTATGATTTTACTTAAAGAATAGTAAGATTGAAAGAGAAGATTTGAAAAACAAACATCGTAAAATCACAGGTAAACATGCAGAAAACAGTTGATGTAAGGCAACATTGCTAAGTCTTAATATATGACGGCTAGTTTGTGTGAATCTGTGTGAATGATCCGATTTCAATAATGTCAATAACATCAATTAAAAAAAGTCAAATGCAGTACTTTTCATATGTCCATATTTTTATCATACTATATGACAGTTCCACGTGTTGAAGGAGGTCATATAAACATATTTCTTTCTTGAGACTGTCATCACCTTTTGAATAATTATGAGGTGTGATCACTTTCTTGCATAACACTCAGCTCAAGAAAGACAACATCCACACCCCTCATCCGCATCTCCCCTAAAGGATACTGTCTCATTCTTCGTCGTACATGATTTTCGTTTAAATGTTTCGTAAAATAAATATTACTGGTGGAGTCACTTTCTTTGCATCTAATAACTCGGGCAGTACATATTTAACGATGATCAAAGCTTTGCATATATTCATCTCAAAGTTATGCTGAACGTATTGTCTGAAAATACCACAGCACATATGAGTAATGATTACATATGATTAGCATCTCATTACTGGTAACAGTGTATGCCATACAAATTCTTTTAACATATCTTCATTTCTGAGAGTATATTTATGCACTTAATTGTTGATTATATTTATAGTTGTCCCTGAAAATACAAAACCTTTAAAATTCTAATATAGCCCTTAGTGATTTTGAAATAAAAGGTCAGTTTTGATTTAGAATTTCATTAAACTAGATGTAAGCTTGTCTTTTGAAACCATACCAATGGAAATGAAAGAGGTTGCATACCTTTATTTATGCACCTGTCGTATGTTGCTTGTTGAGGACTTTAGTGTGTGATAACTAATTCCGTTATTTAGCGCTAATCACAAAGAATCGTGAGTTCAATTGATCCAGGTAATTTGATTGGAAGACAATACAAATTTGCAAGTTTAGCTATTTTTCAATATATTTTATATCCATCCTTCAGAAAATCAAACGTGATATGACGCTGGAAAGTGAGAATGGTAGAACGTTGCCGGCCTTGAGAGTTTTTGCATTGACCATTGAATATTTGAAGAAAGATCTTCTAGATGGCATTGGCATAAAGATGATGACTGTCTTGGACGAAAGCCAGATTCGTTGGGTTCTTACAGTTCCTGCCATATGGGATGAATCTGCCAAACAGTTCATGAGAGAGGCAGCAGCTGAGGTAACAAAAATAAAAAGAGAGTGCTTGAAAAAGGTTCGTTCGAGGGCTAACAAGCGTATAAAATATGAAATATTCAATACCTGATGTAAAAGAATATTGCTAAAATATACATGCTGTCCAATATAAATGAGTACATGAAAAGTTAGCAAAGAAGTAATGCTGAGGAAATTAAACACAAAATTCCCGACAGTTAAAGTAATATACAATAACCTCACTTGCTAAGTTAAGATTATAACTAAACAGTGTGTATACATGAGAAAGATAAATCTAGGGATATATGAATATCCGTAAAATCGGTCATATATTATGAGATTCATCCAGTTGTTGAACACAACAATGTAAATGATCCCTTTAATAAAATCTACATGCTTATTTAGTCTACATGGTAAATAAAATCTGCACAATAAAACAACTTAGGATTGGCTAGCTGATTGCATGCAAATTTGGCATCCAAAGTAATTTCGATATTAAGACAATAGAATAATGCCTTTAATCTTTTCGGGTTTATTTCCCAATGTTGCCTGATGCTTTTGCAGTGAAATGAAGATATTTTTAAGGAGTTTTGCATTTTTTGGTCTATTAATTTCCATGGCAAATATGGCACTCTGTTGTACAGGCTGGAATCCCGAGTAATCAGCTGACTCTAGCTCTGGAGCCGGAGGTCGCTTCCCTGTATTGTAACACGATTCCTTTGGCATCAGCAAATGAGGGCGAGGCATGTGTGTTACATTCAGGAGCAAAGTACGTTCTCATAGATGCTGGGGGTAAGTGTTTTCTTGTTTATGGAGTGAATGGTTACGTTAAAAGATTCTAGTATGAAATTGTGTGTCTTTATTTATGTGCTAGAAAGATTATTTTGGTTTGGGATTATTTCTTTTTAATTCCCATTATTAATTTCTTCTCTCTGTCAACTGCAAGGAGGAACGAATAATAATGACTTTTGCACATTTAATTTGTAAAAGTGCACATGTTTTCCAGAAAATATACTTTATATCATACTAGTTTTATAGTTTATTTGATTTACAAAACACATTTTGAGAAGTACTTTTAGATGATTTGATCATTGTTAGAGAAATCATGGGCAAATGTAACTGCATGATAACTAATTACTTGTTCGCCATGCGAGTGTGTCAGCTGCGCACGATTGACTGTACCCATGACTGAATTTCACTCTTTATTGGGATGTACGCTTTATCCAATTACTATGGGGTTGGTAAATGCAAACCAGGCAATATTTATATATATATATATATATATATATATATATATATATATATATATATATATATATATATATATATATATATATATATATATATATATATATATATGTTTTCCAACAGGCGGCACCGTAGACATTATCGCCCATGAAGTAATGTGTGACGGATCACTTAATGAAATATACCGGTCAAACGGTGGTCCATGGGGTGGTACAGAAGTAGACAAGGCATACTTTAATTTCCTAACGGACTTGATTGGAAAATCGGTGTTCGATAATTTTAAGAAGAAACATATGGAAGACTATATTTACCTCTGCCGTGAGTTTGAACAGAAAAAGAGAACAATTGAACCTGATCACGTTTCAAAAGTGACAACTCTTTTACCTGGCTCATTAAAAGAACTTTTCAAAAACGAAAATCATCAAGAATTAGCAACATCAATTATGTCAAATGGTCGATGGTCCCAAGATGTAGAATTTGTGTCCGATAAAATGAGAATGGAAGCTCATATTATGAAGGAATTATTTGCTAATGTATTGAAGTTTATTAGTGACCATCTTCAGTTGATATTCAGCGGTGATTCGTTGAAAGATGTAAACATAATTATGATGGTTGGCGGATTCTCAGAATCAAAAATGTTGCAGGAAATGGTAAGAAATACGTTTCCTGAGAAGATGGTCATTGTACCGCCACAGGCTGGGCTAGCAGTTCTTAAAGGAGCAGTTTTGTTTGGCCATAACCCAGCAGTTATTGGACACAGGGTTTGTAGGTTCAGCTATGGCGTCAAAACATCATTACATTTTGTAAACGGAAAACACAGAGAGGACAAGAGAAAGACTGTTGGTAATAAAGATTTCTGTGTGGACATATTTGATATCCATATTCATAAGGGCCAAAGTGTAAAGCTCAACGCAAAGCAAGTCCCAATGGTATACAAACCACAAAAGCCAGAGCAAAAGATTGTCAGTTTCAAATTCTATTCCTCGAGTGAGTGTAGTCCTATATACGTAACTGACGAAGGGTGTAGGGAACTGGGAAAAATAACCGTGGATGTCATTAGAGAATCAACAATGGAAAACGCGGTAGAGGTCAGCTTCATGTTTGGTGGGACAGAAATCCAAGTGGAAGCCAGAGACAAGAAAACAGGAAAAGCAACATATACTAAGGTTGATTTCATAGAATAGAGATATTTTGGATGTGCATGTGCTTTTAAGTGCTAATACTGAACCACTTCAATGTTTGCAGCAGCTGCTAGTTTAATAATTTGATGACAATCGCGAATGTCACCTCTAAAAATGTCTGGCCTGCATTTATAAATCTTAATAGATGACCACTACATGTTTGCTTCCCGCCCCCCAAAAAAATTATTCGGTCGCCCCTACTCGTTGATGTAATCCATAATTATATCATCTACTCTATTCCTAGCAAAACAAGCAAAAAAAAATTAAATATTAATATATTTTTAATTCATTGTTCCTTGTGTTACCTGCAGCTTTAAAGGAAAACTTATCTGCAAACCCCTCTGGGTTTGTTCTTAGAGAAGTGAAACACATTGTAATTTGTATTCTCCTGATAATGACAGTTTTGTCTGACGCGAAATAGAGCAATTATTGGAATGAATTAATCATGCTGCATATCCTAATTCTTTTTCCGACCCAGGAGGTCAAAATTTCACCAAAGATGCAATCCTTAGCAGTTTTGGAGTATTGGCCAGAGAAATCTGCATTTGACAATGATATAAATATGTGACGTTTGTATTTTTCTTCTTTACTATGAGAGCCATTCCATAATTCGTTTTGTAAACGACAGCTTGAAGTGGATCAAATGGCATTAAGATGTCATCTTCATCGTGAGATTTGTCCATTAAATACTAGATCAAGACATCTTTATGTTTGTGCATAATAATAACAGAAGCGTGTCCATTTAGACAGCTCTACTTAATCATATCAATTCAATTCAAATTGTAGTGCGTTTTTTTGTTATATCATTATTGATTTAATTGCTTAAACAAACAAAGATATGAGAACTTAATATCTCCACTATATAGGCAGAAAGTATATACGCAATAAGACACTTGTGTTTTTTCAGGTTGGTGAAAAGATGTAATGATACTTCTTGGCCTGACGAAATATACATATTTATACACATTGGTGTAATAATGAATAAGTGAGAGAACGCAATAAAAAAAGGGAGAGAACGTGTGTTATTCTTATGAGAGGGACTACGGCTAGTGCAAAAAGCACTGAAACACCATACCCGCAGCAGTACACTCCTGTTTTTGCACAGTACCACCCGAGTTCTTTCCTCAGTTGAAATAAGATACAAATGCAGCTTGTTATTTGTATGTACGCCCCCCCCTTAATCCACAAATTTAAGTGCCGATATCGATTATATCGTCGGTATCGTAACAACATCGATAATATCGTTGGTACTTTGAGTCATTGTAATGAATATCCATGAAATTTAAATGAATACACAGTAGTTTAGGTATAGATTCCACCCTAAGGCGGGTGGCCTTTCCAGAGGGGACTAAATTTTGTGTGAGAAGTATATGTATGTAGTAAGAAAGCTTCATTTTTCAAAGCATTCAATATCTTCGTTTAAAAGCAACATTAACTATTGAACGGTTCTTGTTGCTATAATAATTGACTTATTTCAAATGAATATGCATTAATAGTTCTTATTCTTGGCGTAAGCATGATATGCGAGCGGATGTTGTCATGCACCACGTTGCAGAACCATTCAAAAACGTCATTTGAATCTTGGTACATACGCAATTCTCTTTCCATTTGCTCCATTTTCCCACTGCTGCTAAATAACCTATCGGTTACGATGTTATTTATTCGAGTCTTTTCAACATAAAATTGTTTTATTCGAGTCTTTTCTACCTAAATTTGTTTGGCCAGTCCCCCTCCCCACCTCACCCGATATCGTAGACTATAATAACCCACGTTTTCTGAAATAATCATCTTTGTTTGCGTGATGACATGTTAATGTTTGGTAATGAGTTATTCGATGTTGCTAACTGTATGCGATTTAATTAGACGACACATTTGTTCAGCGTACGAAATGCTTTCTTCGCAAAGAAGCGACAAAATTGTGTTGTCACGTGATTTTTCGGTCTTTGTCTAGTACTCTGTTTCTGTTTTTAGCCAATGCTGACCGTGTGATCTTGACCTGACGTCCAGTTATAATCCTCAATGTTGCAACTACCAGACTGATAAAACACATTTTTTTTCTGCATTTAAACAACCTGCCGTATATTTTTAAAGGCAGCGATTGTCACGTGATTCATTAGTCGTATTCTGGTACCCTATTGTTTTTATATTTTTTTTTTACTCTAAGTGCGAAAAACGGCTTGGATACGTACGCAGATTTGATCTGAACAATAGCACATCGCGGCCGTTAGAATTTATAAACACTACAATTGTTGTGTAATAGCCATTAATTATGTAAGCTAACAAGCTCAACATCTTGTAAAGGGAAGCCGTCAAGGCTATCAAACCATTTTCCGGGCAGACTTTTGTAGGGTATGTCAATATTGCCCCTTACTACTATTAATAAGTGTAATCTTAACAATTATCAGTGGATAAACCGGACGTCTTCTGCTAACACGCAGTAAAGATATACGGATTACCTTTAGGTATGGATTAAAATTTGAGTCTTTCTCGGCTTTATGGAATAAATGTGGTTTCTCATAAGGTATAAAGGATATAATATTAACCTTAGTGGTACCTGTAGAACACTTTTCTGAAGAACGAAAACCTGACGTCGGGAAACAGAAATCGAATTACTTAACACAATTAGAAAAAAAATTGTTCTAGATACATATTATAAAATAAAATGCGGCCGCTTGTGAGGGGTAAATTTTATGTTTTTGCAAAAATATGCTGGCCGCTGGTCGCGTTAGCCTGGTGGCCGTTCGTGAGGGGTAATTTTGAACACAAATTTGTCGGTGCCTTCAGATTCTGGCCGTAAGGAGCGGGTGGCCGCTGGTGAGGGGGGCCGTTCAAGAAAGGGACTACTGTGTATATATATATATATATATATATATATATATATATATATATATATATATATATATATATATATAGATATATATATATATATATATATATATATATATATATATAATCCCATTATATGTTCGGTATAAAGGCCTATATAGATCCATTATAATGCCCCTTTCTCATTTTGTATCAAACCGATATTGCCCCATTATAACGCCCTTCATATGTGGACTATACAAATGCATGACGCTACGTATTGTCCTTGTACAATGCCCCCATATAATTCATGTATAACGTTCAATGCTATGTATATATATATATATATATATATATATATATATATATATATATATATATATATATATATATATATATATATATATATATGTATATAACCAGGACAAATGATTTAAAATTACTTCTGCTGATATATAATCCATTTGCCAGAGGAGGCTATATTTTATTACTTCTTGTAATCAGCCCTTCTCCTTGTAATATTGTTAATTAAACCGACTCCTTGTTCAATTCCTGTTTTGGAGGGGATCACACTAACATTATCAACAACAAAATCACAATGTCTGCCTTCCCAGGCTTGGAAATCTGAACGATCCATACTCTCTCTGGTTCTAGATCAAAGTTGAAACCCTAAATGAAATCAGAGAAGCACTGATCTTTTCTCTACGTCCATAGGTAAAACAGCAGCTTCAAGATTCCCATTTGTTTGTGTGAAAGTACCGTGAAATGCGTCGTAATAAGAGAAACTCTTCGTATCAGTAAAACAGCGATAACGTACTCTTTCATCTAAATTGATTGAACTCAGTTCATTCACAGAGGCATACATTGTAACGGGTCTTTTATTAGTCGCAAATTCTCCAGCTTATCTTCGTTTGCAATCAATTTCGCACCTATCTCTCGATAAAAATTGACTCGCAATGGATTACATAGTCAGGGTGAATAGTTACAACTTATTTTACTCAGGCAGTACAAGTGATGGGGTAATTATAGGAAACCAGTGAAATGATATAATAACTAGTAATGCTCCTTTGTGTAGTTAATGAGTTTTGCTTTCTGTAAAAATTTTGAGCGTTTCTTTTAGCGCTCAATACAATTAAGCAGACGATCATCATAAATTGGAGGAAATAAATATATAGCCGGAGCACGTGGCTTAATATCAATAATTTACCAGTGTATTTCATTAATACCAACTTGTTTCTGCCCCATTTCGTCCTATAGCTCAAGTTTTCTTTCAGACAAATTATATATCAGCTATTTTAACTGGTTCGACATGGAACTCAGAGTACTGGAGGGGTGCATTGGAGATTTAGAAGGGCCACATATGTCGGGCTATCCACATGTTTGAGCTTTGATTACTCCCTTGTTTTAGGTTGGTGTAATTGTCCATAAAGGTCGATTATAACGCAACATATAGGTCCTGTGTAATGCTCCATATAGCTTGTGAATAACGTTTTTAAGAGCATGTCTTAGTTTGGTATGGTTAGTACTCTTTTCTGTGTACACTGCTTCATTTTCTTATTTCCGTTCATAAATGTCATAGAAGTGATATACTTTGAGTGAGGACCCACATTGCAAACAAGGACCTACACTTGAAGTGATTATCCGCATTACTAGTGAAGGCCCACAATGTATGTGAGGACTTTCATTGTAGGTGAGGAGCCTTAACTTTAAACGTGTATATGTGATTATATTAATTGAAAACAGTGTGTATTTAATGTTCTAAAAATATTTTTAATTGGATATCATTAGGGTTTGATTAATATGAAACAAGATTAAAATTATTTGATTGGAATCATATCCATATCCACGTTATAAGACGAGCACCGATGTTCAGAAGAGTGAAGTATCACTGTACTACAATTAGCCAATTATCTATATAGTATCATGCTGATCTTCTGGCCTTCTATTGCTGTTAGCATGACACATATTAACATTAATTATTACACAGTACAGACACATTTATCTGAACTCCTTGGGAGACACAAAGAGTATTCGGATAAATAAGAAATTGGACGAACGAGTTGCTATGCACCAGATCTGCACATTGTCTGGACACGCACCCATGTTTTTTTGAACAAGCAACACAAAATTGCATACATTTTAAAATTTGATTTCTCGGAAGGGGCAAGTTTGATATAATATATGGATATATCGAAGACAGAGATTATCACCTCAATGTATTCCTATGTTATAATACACGAGTTCTTTCTTCTGACTCTGAACCGCGTACACGGGTTTATATTTATGTTATGAATCATTTTTTCATATACCGAATATTTTAGTTTCATTAAATCGTGAATGAAATTCGAAAACAACTTTCAATTTAGAAACAAAAAACTACATTTAAACGAATCTGAGCACATCGAGGTATTGCTTTTAGTTACAAGATTTTAATTGTTTCAGTCTGCAGATCGTGGGATAGGAAACTTCAAATTGTTCGTTCGTATGGAGCACCAGACAAGTCTTGTAATAACGATACACACGTATATATGCACACACACACATTATGAATGAATGTGTTTAAACTATGTTCTCCTGCATAAGCATCAAAGTAAGGTGGTAAGAATTTACCAATTGTATGAGTGGAAAACTCAAGTTATATTGTTAATTGTAAACATAAAGATATCAGAACTATATCTGGAAACGTCTCTGTCCACAGAAAGACAGAAAAATGTCTTTGGACACAAACTCAAGTGATACGTTATGATTAACTCTTTTATGACGAATCGTGATGAATCTAAAGAATTTTTAAACTTTATATGCATGCGCGATTACAATCCATAAACTAATTCAGAAAAGTCCAATAATCTAATTAACCTTTAAAGCAAATTTATTAAATACCTCATATTTATTTTGTAATATTAAATAAATTTTTCTCCCAGAACGTGATCAATGGGCCGGTGTTTACACTTCATGTCCAGCAGGAACAAATTAAACGCACACATAATAAATATATCCTTAATATATATCAAACCTATACTAAAGAATTGAATATTATGTCATGAGTATGAGAACGATATGTATAATACATAAAATGCAGATCATAAAGATGCGAATACTATATACACAATGTATGATAAAGATATACATAACAAATACCAAGCGGATACTAATGATATGCATACTGTATAATAGAGATATGGATAATATATACAATATAATATATAATCAATCTACATACTTTTTACCATGTGTGTAATAAAGATACACATACTATACATTATGCGTATAAGAGAGATGCGTAGTATATCCCATGCGAATGTTAAAGATCTGTTGACATCAAATTCCTTATGTGCATATTAATCACTTAACTCAATCATACGAATGCTAATAAGGTACATTCACTTGTAATTTGTTTTAATAATCACAGCCAATGAGGACAAATATTCACCCCGAATAAAATATGTTTGAAAGATACGAATTGTCAGTTATATGCAACTGAATGTATTAACATAACAATGTGCATATATTCAAAACTAAATAAAACCACTAGATTAGGCGTATGACTATATATTAGACGTCTATAAACGTCTATAAATGCAAAAAAACAGCTTAAATTTGTTTTCTTTAGATGATTTGTTATTTATGTTATATGAGTGGTTTTAGTTGCTCCTTTTTTTGCATATTTATTATCTTCCTTAAATAAAGAAAAACTGGAAAGACCCCAAAGAAAACCAAGCAAACGCAATATATCAACGTTTCATATTACGCTTCAAAATTATCTATATCCAAACCAAATATATGTTCTTCTCAACTATTACTAACACTTTTAAAATGTTATAATACACCAGAACATCATCGGCAGTAGTGTTAATGACGAAGTGGTCATCAAGTATGGGAATTTTAAAGAGGCTTTTTAGTATATCTTATTCCGAGGTTATCTTTGATGCTGTCTATTATAAAACCTACCACATGAATGCAATCATATAAAGACCACCCGAATATAAAGATAAGACTGACACGTGTCGTGTTTCAACAAAAATCAACAAATCTTTACCTGTAAAGAAAACAACGTGGCCATAAAGCTACTAGATATTGTCACTCTAAATGGTCACCACATCCTACTCCCTTAAAAAATATCAGTCCACATTATTCAGGCTAGGTAAACCTAATACGTATAAAGAACAATCATATAAAAATGAACTTTGTGTAAGTGTCCGCTATAAACAGATGTTGCAATACATACTGAAATACGTACATTTTATGGTAAAATTGAATTAAACCTACACTTCCAGGTCATGATTTCTCTTTCTTGGCTAGATGTTCTTCTGTACACCATAAGCTATTGTTTCTAGCTGTATATACCTTGCTTTATCTCATATAGCAATGTCTAGCTGTATATACCTTGCTTTATCTCCTATAGCAATGTCTAGCTGGATATACTTTGCTTTATCTCCTATAGCAATGTCTAGCTGGATATACGTTACTTTATCTCATATAGCAATGTCTAGCTGGATATACCTTGCTGTATCTCCTATAGCAATGTCTAGCTGGATATACTTTGCTTTATCTCCTATAGCAATGTCTAGCTGGATATACTTTGCTTTATCTCCTATAGCAATGACTAGCTGGATATACTTTGCTGTATCTCCTATAGCAATGTCTAGCTGGATATACTTTGCTTTATATCCAATGTCAATCTGAACCCTATGGAGTGCATTGGTTGTTAACTTGTCATTAATTTCGTTATTGTGGGACATTAAATGTGGAAAGAGGAAACACAATCTGATAAACAATACATTATGTCAGAAATTAGTTCGAAACTCTTACCCTCTTTAAAATAGAATTTACTTTGTATGCTACATAATACAATACAGATGCTTTAAGCTGCATACATAATGCTTTTTATCAAAACCAGCAAAATACACGATGTATTTTGAAGCGCACGTGTCTTGATCTTTACATGCCTCGTAGAAGTAAAACAGGTATAAGACTCTGCCATAAAGCATCATGGAACATACTTCCACGTATGTCTGTTTTGTAGTGACTAGCTATCTTTGTGAGGTAAATCATTTTCAGACAGTGGATATGTATGTGTTATTGTGAGCACGACAATATTCGGAGTGAGAGTGAATCTCCAAAAAAAGAGTTATAAACGTAAACAAAATAAGTTCACTATTAGACGGGACACTGTTTATAACATCTTCAGTGTTAAGAGAAAAAAGAGCTTCCATGGATGGGACACTTTTCATGACATCGTCAGTGTGTAGATCTCACTATGAGATGGTACACTATTTTGTGACACAGTCATGGTGTAGAAATAAAAATGCCGACTATGAGATGGGACACTGTTTATGACATCGTCAATATATAGGCAAAAAGAGCTCACTATGAGATGAGACAAGTTTTAAGATTTCATCAGTGTGTGCCCGTTATAATGAGATTTAACCCAAATGAAAATGTGTAAATGCATGGTGTAGGAATTTTATCCAATGCAGTTATTTCCTTTACTTTATTTATCAGTATGATGCTGTTCTGCATTATGTGGCATATCATCAACATCATTCGATGGTATTATATTACAAATCTGAAGTGTTACGGGTAAATGTATACTGAAATATAAGTAATGACATTTTAAAAATTTATTTATTTTAAATTAAGTTGTTTCCAAAATATAATCATTGACCTCACGTCCTGCTTAGATATAGAAACCCGAAGCAGGAGAGGCACTGACATAATGGAAATAAGTAATGTTATTATATTCCAAACATAAGGTGAATCGGTGGAAAGGTTAAGGAAATATAAATTATGTCTACGTACATTTATTCAACAGCCTTGTGGAAAATCGTACAATTATACGTCTTCTATTCGATACCGTCTTGTACTGGTCAGATACGTGATATGTTTAATAAAATAATTAACAAATTTCTTTGTTTTTGTATAAATAATATTTAGGCAAGGAAAAAGACATAAAAATCAAGCTGTTTTGTAGAAACCATTGCTGTTAAAGTCTCTTGTTGACTATGAGCATTTCCCTATTGACCGCAAAATCAATCGACGTCTTCTCTCTCAACGCATTCACAAAGATTGTTCATGGTTTGTGGCACTTGTAACGAATTTTTAGACTTATGTCCTAATTTCCTATTAACATCATGCAAATACATCCTTCCCTCGCGAGGTGTCGTGATGATAAGAAGAACGAAGATTCCCTCACGTGATCAAGTCACGCTATAGAAGCTTGCCACGCTCGAAATTAAATTAACGCTTTTTACAAGGTTTGGTAAGGGCGGTTGGCCTGAGAACACGTCTTAGTATGCGGAAATTAAACATGGAACAGTCGGACGAACGGACTTTAACCATACAGTTTGACTAAAGTTTTCTCTTCATTATAATTCGCGATTCTATTTTCCCAAACAGGACAGATCGCCGAGACAGTTGTACTATTTGGTAACGGGAGCATATGGCGAATTTTATTCAGTTATGGCGTATATTCGTGAATATGAAAACATATTGAATGATAGCAAAGAAAACATTTAAAACAATGTATGAATGTACCGGTTATACAGAGAGACAATAGTTTAATTTTACACCAGACATTTTTCATTCATTCGAAATGCAGTATGATTTTGATATTAACACATGTTATCACATGTTATCATATCATTTTATGGGATTCTGATTGGTAAAAAAGCTCACGTAATTTGTTTGCAGTATTCACTTTACTGATTGGCTGCGATAGTAGGAAAATTGTATTTCAGCGACTAATGGAACATTTTGTTTTTATTATTACACTAATATGTTATGGCCCTTCCTTTGAATCAATTGCCCAATATTTACAAAAGTGGTTTAAATGTTAACGTATAGGAATAAGTAAATTTATCTGTTTATAGAAGAATATGAATAAAAGCATACATCCAAACGGAAGGAACGTATCTCAACAACAGCATGTTTACACTGTAAAATATCTCTTATCATGTGATGCAGTTCCAACTTTTTATTTTTGACTTATATCTACTGTTCCAATTCGAATAATGAAAATACCTGGTCACAAAAGAATTACTGTAAATCTGGAATGTCAGTAGTATAAGGAAATGAGGGTTTTGACTCACTTCATTTTTTTTACCCTCCAAACAAGTATAAATTAAATGAGGGTTTCCCAAAACAGGGAAATGAGGGTTTTGGCCCACCCCTCCCACACCTATTAGAACGTTTCAGTTAACAAGGCGGAAATTAAATTAGCATTAGAATGAAAATGATATTTTAGTTATATTATATCTTAAGTTTAGATAAAATTTTACGTTACTCATATTTTGTTAATATTTTTTTCATTCTTGCTAACCCTAATTGGTAGAATATCTGTTAACATATTATCAATAATACGAAATTCACGTAATAAATCATCCATATTATATTTGACTCCTCGTAGGTAAGACCGGATCTGATCAAGTAGTTTCTTGTAAGTTTTAATTGATGTTAAACATCCATGCTTTTTTATCAAAAGTCTTGGTTCTACTTTTTTACACGCCGCTGTAAGTGAAACACCAATACCAGATATAATTAACAAAAAAGGATTTAACGATATCCCACTTGAAATTATACCGGAACTGGTCATTAACAATGGTAGATATGATATTACTCGAAGGATCTTGTAGTATTTATAACATTTTTTAACGCACCAATGCTTTTTGTGATAATATTTGTAGTATTGTATTAGTGCGTCCACATCCTGTTCTGAAATATCTTTTGAAATATGATTAAAATCAACTATACTTTTTTTTCATTATAATATTTGTTTACATAGTTATGATAAATCAGTTACAAATTCCAAACACCACCGATAAGGACCTATAAAATTTTTATCAGTTGGTTCAAGTACAAATTCTTCCTCAGAATTTTTGTTTAATATTACAGATAACATTCCAGATAAGTCATCATCATATGAATGACGCCATGATTTAGTAATTATTTTAAACTTTACAGTGTTAAACACTGACAATCTATACAAACCAGTAACTTCTGTAGTGTGTTTGATAGATTTGTTTTGTGGTGTCCATCCACTATCACCATATGCAATAGTATACACAATATTTTTAATCTGTTTGTGAGGAATGATACTCGTTTCATCAGCAATATTAGGAATTTTACTAATAATATTATTGAGTTTTGTGTTAATATCATTGAGTTTTGTGTTAATATTAGCGAGTGTAATGTCAACAATTGATGGATTTCCAAAAAATTCATCTCTAATTCTGTTTATGTTTCTGCGAAAACTTAAAAATGTATTTACATGACTAAGATACTCATTTTTGAGTGCTGTGATTTCATTATTGATTGAAACGTCCTGATCATTGACGTATTTTTTAGTGACAGCATCCCCGTCCTCAGTTGGGTTTCCAAGATCTGTAATCTTGTTTTGTTTCATAACAATATTCCCACTTGGATTTCGTACAACTACATCTGACAGTTTTACATTACTCGTCTTTAATCGTCCTTCTTTGTCTTGGAAAATGACAACTTCGTCTGGATCTACGCTGGCAATATTTAGTAAATTATTGATTTCATTTTTAAGCTGATCAAGAGTTGCATATTTGGATAAGTCACCTTGATAACCTTTTGTGGATAAATCTTCTAATAGTGTTCCAAATTTTGTATAGTAGCTCATTATTTACTATCCTAGATAAAATTATCAACACTAGTTTAATATTATACAAAATGGCAAAATCATTGATACTAAATTTTGATACAGAGAGACTAGTGAAGCACAAACATAACAATGAACTTCCTGATTGTCATTATCTTATTGTTGGGCGAACTGGATCGGGGAAAACAAATTTACTTATGAACTTACTTCTTGGTGATAATTTTAACTACGATAGAGTTTATATTTACACAATCAATCCACATCAAGATAAGTATGAGTTATTAAGTGAGTATAATGACACGCTTCGTGATGATCTTAAAGCTGGCGAAGATTTTTTTATAATTAGGCAGCCAGAAGATCTTTTTCCAGTCAATCAACTTGATGCAGATGAACATAAGATAGTAGTTTTTGATGATATTCCGCTAAATAACATGGAGATGAACAAAATAAGATCATATTTCTCACTGTCACGTAACAAACAGTGTAATTCTGTTTATCTCGCTCAAGGATTTTATAATGTTGACAGGTTTATTAGGCGAAATACGGGTTGTTTTATTTTATTTCCAGGACTGGATAATGTTGACGTTAGAAATATTGCAAGCGAGCAATGCGGTGGTGTGACAAAAGATAAGTTTATTGAACTTTACCGTAATGCTACAAAAGATAAATTTAACTTTTTCTTGTTTGATAAACTTACAAATGATCCAACTAAAATGTTTCGCTGTTGTATTAACAGTTACTTACAGTAAAGCGTTTCAATTTTATAAAATTTATAATTATAATAATGGACAAACGAGCAAGATACAGACAACACATAGAAGATCTATAAAAAACTTGCTCAATCACAGGCATCAGCAAAAAGTACAAGAAGCACGACATGGGCAAGTAACTGCTACAGAAACAACAGCTACAATTTTCAAGCCGGTTACTGAAGCATTATTAGGTAAACAACCTGAAACTAAACCACTGTCAGAAGAAGAACTTAACTGCAGAAAAAAGGTTTGGTTGGTATTGTTAGAGAACAACAAGAAGCAGCTGCTGCAAAACTTGTTACTAGATCTGATGAAGAAAAAAGAAAACTGATTGAGGCACTTACATCAAATATAGCTGATCCTGCGGTTAGACAAGCTGAAACAGATCGATTGATAAACAATCCGCTGGAACTTGAGCGAAGATTAGCAGAGTTATCAACGCAAGGAATAACAAATATTATAACAAGTTTATCAGGAGAAATAAAAGATATCAAAGAGGAGCAACAAAGAGTCGGTGATCTTACTGTAAAGTTTATGGAAGTTGGAGATCAAAGACTTCATTTTACAAAAAGAGCAAATGATGAGATAAAAGGTAGTGAATATGATGATTTTTTAAACAAAGAAAATATAATAGATATTAATAATATAAACAAGTGGACTGATGTAGAATTTCAAGAATTACTCGATAGATTAGATGTAATATTTAATGACGGAGTTACTGCTAAAGATGAAATAAACACGGTTACAGAGATTGATAATATGATTCCACTTTATGAAAGAATGAGAAACGGTGTCATTGCTCTCACGTTTAAAAAAACAGCAGAAAATAGTAGAGCAAAACCTTTTGGTAAAGGGTGGAGTTTTAAAACAAAAATTGATAACCTCGATAAATCTCGTGTAGAAAAATATAGAAAAGAAGAAACAGGAACTGGTGTAAAGGTATTTACTTCAACTACTGAAATGATAGGTAGATTAATGTTATTAATATCATCAAAGGAAGCTGGGAATGATAGTGTTGAACTTGATAATGAAATTATTGACATACTTGATCATCTAAGATTGAGTGAATTATTAACATATGACGAATACGAAACTTTACACCGCGACTTAATCGCGGCGACTTAATTTTATAAAATGATATAATAAAAAAGGAATGCAAACAACATTATTACTAAACTCTAGCGAGTCTGCAGAAGATAGCGCAAATTTTTCAGTAAATTATATTCCGCCTATAGAACTAGATCCTGCAAAACAATATGAAATTGGATTAATTTCTTGTACTTGCTGGAATGCTATACCTAACGTGAAAACTGATGTTAATGATGAAATGTGGTTTACTTCGTTTACAAGTACTTCAATATCTACAACAAAAAAAATAAAAATTCCACAAGGAGCTTATAATATTGAAGATCTAAACAAGACGATCAAAGAGCTCATAACAAAAGCTGGCGGTGTGGCTGATGATTTTGGATTAGCTGCTAATTATAGCACATTACGAGTTAGGATGACTTTGAAAAATATGTTAATCAATCTTGGATCAAAAGAAAGAGGTATTAGACAACTGTTAGGATTTACTAAATTAGATTATAATGGACTTAATTAGCCTATTACATATGACAGTGAACTGTCAGTAAATATAACAGAAGTAAATATGATATTAGTAAACTGCTCTATTGCTTCTGGCTCTTATACATCAAAAGGTAGCAAAGGTCAAACGATTTACAGTTTCTCACCCGAAGTCCCGCCAGGTTCTCTCATGCAAATAACTCCACGAGATATTATCTATTATCCTTTAAATATGGAAGATCAAATATCAAGTATAAGGATGCAGTTGACAGATGAATCAGGAAAACAGTTGGAATTGAATAATGAAGTTGTAACTTATTATTTACATCTACGTGAGCAAAAGTAAATATTATGCAACATCAAATATAATGAAACAAGAAAAAAAAGTTTATCGAAGAAAAATAGTAGGAGGATTTTTTGGAAATATATTCACTAAAGTTATTGAAGGTATTCCGGGTATAGCACGTAAAGTTGCACCAATTGCTATTGACGCTGGTAAAGCTTTTGCAACTGGGGCTGCATCTGCCGCTGGGACTGCGGTGGGACAAAAAATAGCTAATAAAATAAAAGGAGATCCACCGACTGCATCTGAAATAAAACAAGCTATCTCAGAAATCGCTCCAACAAAAGAAACTCAAAAAGCTATGATAACAACAACAAAAAAATTATTATCACCAAAGGGCGAGCAGATCATACAAAAATTAATATTTAAAGTAACAGTGCCGCAATAAAATTTTATATAATCTAATAAAATAAAATGTCTGTTAAAAGTTATCTCGAGTTAACAGAAACATATGACATCGACAACGATGTGACAGAATTCGAGTTTGTTGAGTGCCTTGATGAAAATTCTAACGAACCAAATAAAACTGGTATTAGAACCTTTAACACCAGAGACGAAGATGTATTTCTACTGCCACATAAGGCTATGTTAGAAGTTCGTGGTCAGATTATGACAGTAGCCAATCCACCTGCTGCAATTGCAGTTGGAACAGAAGTAGCTCTTATAAATAACGGCTGGTGTTTATTCAAAAGTGCTAGATATCAACTGGCCAATCAAACTATAGAAGATATTTTAGGTCATCTACAAGTTGCAAGTACAATTTTAAATATTTCGTTTTCCGACGATTACTCGAGATCAACTGCAACTAATATGATGTGGTTTAAAGATACTGGACGGGGTATAGCTGAATCAACATAATTTCTAAAGAGAGGCGCTATAGTACACGGAGCTGATGCTGCTGCAAATGCTGGAATTGTGAGAGATTTTCTCATTGCTAATGCAGACGCGCTAGGTATTGACGCACCAGGTGCAGCTGCTAATGCAGACGCCACAAGAGTTTCTCTTATAGCAGCTTTTAATAATCTAAATATAACACCACCAGCTGCAGATGCAAACGGTACTGCGATGTTAAATTTACTTCTTAACACACTTGACGTGAGAAATCCACGTTATAACGAAGGCTTTGCTAGGCGAAGAAAACTTGCAGCAGGATCACGTCAAATTACAATGATGCTTCCGCTAAGCACAATTTTTGGCTTTTGTCGCGATTATGATAAAGTATTTCGCGGAGTAAAACATACTCTTATTTTAGATCGAGCAGACCAAAACGATTGCTTGTTTAGATCTGGAGGGGTTGATGTACAGTTTATCATAAACAAACTCGCTTTGTGGATGCCACGTATAACACCATCAATCACTAAAATGTCAGAATTAAATAGTACGCTTGATAAACATACAAATAGAATTTACTTTAAGCAGCATAAGGTATATCAGACAGCGGTTCTAAATACTACTGACTACACATGGAGGGTCACAACACCATCAAGCGAACAACTGCCGAGAAATATCTTTGTCGTATTTCAACAGCAAAACCGACGAGGTAACCAACAACAAAATAATGCAATATTTGATCACTCTAATGTCAGACGAATATACGCTAGATTAAATTCAAAGCAATATCCAGAACGAGCTATCGAGTGCAATTTTGCTGATGATGCTAATAAAAATATTTATCGACCGTACATGTACCTGCTTGACGCAATGCAAAAATATCAAGATGTTGAAGATGGAACTCAAATATCAGCAGAGGAATTTCGTACGCTTTATCCTATATTTCATTTTGATGTTAGTAAACATAACGAGCGAGTTGTAGACAGCACAGCGGATATTGAAATTACCTGGACACTTGGGGCGGTTCCAGTAGCGCCGTTATAGGTATACGCATTAGTGATAAGTGATAGATTTATCACGGTAGATTCTAGTGGAGGTAAAATGACAGTTCAAGTTTAATCTACAGTTGTTATATAAAATGGCAAGGTATATTGTAAAAGAAGTGTATTTGACTGATGGCCAAGTTAAAAAATTAGTAGCTGCTATTGCAAAGCGAGAACAGGTATCATTAAAAATCAATCCTAATATTTCTGATGGTGTTTTAACAAAATTAATGCTAACAAAAAATCAAGTAAAAAATTATGATCGTAAAAAAACTTTTGTTTTAAATTTGAGTGCTGCACAAATGACAGCGATGGCAAAAGAAGGTGGTTTTCTTGGTCCAGCATTATCAGTATTAGCTAGCACAATAATACCTAAACTTTTACCGGTGTTGGGAACATTAGGACTAGCAGCAGCGTCTGGAGCAATATCTGGCGCAACGAAGAAAGCAGTCGCAGGTAAATGTATCATTCGTGGAAGTGGAATAAAAAAATTGTAAATTTTATGTAAATAATATATTATAATGCCACAAAAGAAAAAGAAATCACCAACAAAAAAAAAGAAAACAACAAAAACAAAATCGCCAACACCAAAATGCAAATGCATATGCAATCAACCAAAATAAGGAGGATTTATTCCGTTCGCTCCACTTTTGGCGGGACTAGCGGGAAGTCTGCTGCCAAATCTCTTAGGAATCGGCCGTGGTCTAACATTACCAGGAACTTGTCGACCCCGTTGAGTAATTTTGATATCATTGATAAGTTAAAAGCTGTTCCTGGATTTCACGGAGTTTATTCTAAAGATGAGCTCGCAGCAATAAAATCACCATCAGCTGTAAGTTCGTGTGTTATTAATATACAAGATTTTAATGACGGATCCGGCACGCATTGGGTAGCAGTTTATAATAATAATTATTTCGACTCGTTTGGTCTTCATCCAAGCGATGTAATAAAAAAGTATATGAACAAAAATTTAACAAGATATATTATTCGTCAAATCAACTCCAACCTGTTGGATCTTCTGCTTGTGGATATTATTGTATAATGTTTATCCAACAGATGAGCAGAAATCTTAACCTTTTAAAATTTATTTTACAGTTTGACAAGCATCCTTCTCACGCTAATGATGAGATTGCAATTAATTTTATCTAAACTTACAAGTATAATAATGTCAACATACTGTCTCAAGTGTAGAACTAAAACAGAAAATATTAATGAAACAACAGAAAAAACAAAAAACAACAGGATAATATTAAAAAGTTTTTGTGGAGTCTGCGGAAAAAGAAAAAATATATTTTTAAAGAAAACGTCTCTAGCGACAGTATACTCAGAGATGTCGCCAGCGAAAAATTCGCTCGGATCTGGTTATCCTGATATTATTTTAGTCGACGATTAAAAATATAGAATGATATGCAACTGTGATTCTGACAGAGATTTGTGTCTTAAACAAAATAAAATTGTCGCATACTGTCAATGTTGTAACAACAGAGAAATAATAGGGTCAGGTATAGATATACATAAAATTATTGGAAAATTACCAAAACCAAAAGGCGGTTGGACATTGCCAGGTCATCGGTATACTGGTCCGTGGAATCCGCTAGATCAACAACTAGATGAAAACGACAATCCGTTGCCAGGCCAAGAGCCTTATAATCAAGTGGATGCAATAGCAATGCGTCATGATATCTGTTATCGTGATCATGAAAACTCAAAATTAGATTGTGATAAAGTAATGTTAGACGAATTACGTGATATGGAGCCAACAAATCTACGAGAACGTTTTGATAGAAGATTTGTTCAGGGAATGATAGTAGCAAAATATAAACTTGGACTCGGAGAGTCTCGACTCGGAAAAAAAGTATACGATGATCTTGCAGTCGAGCTGCCCAGACCTAAAAAAAAAGTTCCCACGACGTAAAGTTGTCGCTAATGGTGTAGATGATATCTGGGCAATAGAGTTGGTGGATGTATCCAATCTAGCTCATTTTAACATTGGCGCTGATGGTGCTCCAAAAAGGTATTTGTTTAATGTTATAGATGTTTTTAGCAAATACGCTTTCAGTGTACCTGTTTCGGATAAGACAGGGACTTCAATGACTGATGCGCTAGACAAATAATAACGAGTGTAGAAAGAAAACCGAATAAAATCTGGACTGATCACGGATCCGAATTTTTTAACAAAAAGTTTGAACAGTTTCTAGAACAAAATAATATAAAAAGGTATGTTACAGGAAACGAAGGTAAAAGCGTTGTTGTTGAGAGATTTAATCTCACGCTAAACGAGAAATTACACAAACATATGACAGCTAAAAACACCAACAGGTACATCGATGACCTTTCTCAAATCGTAGGTGAATAAAATAACACAAAACATCGAACCATCAAAATGACACCTAAAAAGCTGTTAAAAATCCGATATTAGCAAATGAAAACATGTACCGCAGACATAAATTTAAGGTTGGTGATAAAGTTAGAATTTCTTTGACAAAAAAGTTATTTACTCTAAACTGGAGCGAAGAAGTATTTGTAGTTGATAAGGTACTTTTAACAGTACCTGTAACGTACGTTTTAAAAGATCTGGCAGGCGAACCGATCGTATGAAAGATCTGGCAGGCGAACCGATCGTCTGGCAGGCGAACCGATCGTATGAACAAGAACTACAGAAAACTGAGCAAGATGTTTTTGTTATCGAGAAAGTGATTAGAAAAAAAGGGGATAAAAGTTTAGTCAAATGGCGTGGGTATAGCGATAAATTTAATAGTTGGATCCCAACCAAACAAATTATGATATAATGCTATTATAAATTTCCTCATACTTTTGTTTGACAGATTTACATTTTACTGGTTTACATAACGATATTAGATACTGCTTACGATCGTTAGAGATCGTCATTAGATTACAAATTTTAACGAATATGAAATCGAATTTGATATTTTTCTGTCGGCCTGGAATCCTGATGTTTAAGAAAGGTTTGATTAGCTGCCAAAACAGTTGTTGTTCGGCAACGGTAAAATTAAATTTTATTATTTGTTTAGCAATGTGATACTTGACATTATACCGTTTAGTTGTTGATCTGCTGTAATTTGATCTGTCAGCAACAGTGACTATTTCCCATCATCATCAGATTCATTGTTATACAAAATATCATCTTCACTATAACCAATAGATTTGTCTATAAAATCTTTGGAAAATGTGACCTTATCGCTGGTGACTTTGTCGCTAGTATCTTTTTCGTAGAGTTCAGCAAGTCGTTTCATCAAGTCCATTATTATAATATATTTTTATCTAATTTATTATTATAAGATGACTGATGAGATAAAATATCACCAAAAAGTTAATATAGTAAATTACAACGAACTAGCCGAAGCGGTAAGAAAATGTTTGTTGGGTTATAGTGTTGATGTTATTGTAATGCAAGGTGATTCTCATAAAATATTACTAACAGAAGCAGAAAAATATAAAATTAATGAAAGTGCAGTAACGACGCTAAAATTTAATCACGATGATATCATAGCATTTGCTCATCATTGCTTGACTAAAACCGAATTACAAAATATTATTGATCATCATATCTAAAACCAATCCTAGCATCGTATTCTCTTGAAAAAGCTGATTTTGTTACTCCATCGGCTATAAATTTTATTGTTCTGGAATTTATCTTATAATATTTCGCCGCAGCTGTAATCGATTTAAATTCAATCTCCTCATCCGTTTCGAGGTTTTTTGAAATAACAGGTTTTATTGGACATCTAAAATTAATAACACCACCTCGTCCTTTTCTCACATTTTCCTGTTGCGTCACTAGCTCCAGATTTCTCAATCGATTATCAGTTTTTACGTTATTGATGTGATTAATAACAAGACCATTGGGTATAGATCCGTTGAACACCTCGTAAACAAACCTATGACCAAGATAATGAACAAAATCTGTTAGTGTTCCTCTAACAATTACCCTGATATATCCCATAATTTTCATAGTACCAAGAACTTTTTTAGTTTTACTGTTTCTAATAATACCACAATCGTTAGCCTCGTATAAATCAAAGACCGGATGCCGCTGAAACTCATCTTGTAAGGATAAGTTTTCAATGTTGTCATCAGTGACTTTACCAATGATATACACGTTGTCCCTCTGGAATATCATCGCAGAACAACGTGTAAATAAAATCTTTTCTAAACATTGCAATCCTCTCAGCATTATCTCCCTTTACACTAATATTATAACCCGCTGACGTTAATTTACCAACAGATATTCTAGTTTTGATGTTAATAACCGAACCTAATACATTTCCAGCGTATAAGTTATACTTTGGGTGAACATGATAAATCTCTTGCTCACGTGCGCTTGTCAGATTTACTGTCATTATATTATAGGCGATTTTTGTTATCTTCAATTGATTTGTAGCGCATGCGCAGTGTGAGGTAAAGTTATACTTTGAGTGAACTTGATATGTTTCTTGCTCACATGTGTTTGTTAGATTTGCTGTCATTATATTATAGGAGATTTTTTTTCTTCAATTGATTTTTAGCGCATGCGCAGTGTGAAAATATTATTAATTAGATATTACATTATAATATAATAATGTTAAAATTACGTGATATAGCTAAGAAAAGCCTTATGGGAGAACCTAATAAAATAGCGACTGCTTTTGCAGGTTTTGATAATAGTTATGTGTTTGATAATCAAATTGTTTTAGTAAATTTTAATGCAACGAATCTTTACCACCTACTACAGACAACTTTAAAACGTGAGCTCGAAAAACACAAAGTATTAGATCATTTGTGCAATATCATGTTATATTTTCAAAGTTAGTTATAACGGAAGAATCAACTAACAAGGAAATTGCAGAACCTTATATTAACGCAAAATCAAGACGTGCTTTGCTTGGGACTGATCTGTTATCATTATCTGATGAAATACACGAAGAAATCTGGAAAAAAATAGAGGAATTCGCTCAATTAGGTTCGGGTTAGAAGTTTGAAATGATCAAAGGAATATTGTTTCACACGATGAAATATAACGCATTACGAGGTAGTTCATACATCGACCTGCCACCAAAACTAAAAAGTAAAATATGTTGTATAAACATCAAATCGTAGATAACAAGTGTTTCCTATGGGTTGTTCTTTCCGCACTATTTCCAGCAGAAAAAAAACGCTACTCGTGTTGAAAAATATATCAGTCACGTGTCTAGATTAAATTTTAAAGATATTAACTTTCCTGTGGCAGAAAATCAAATACCAAAATTTGAAAAGCAAAATAATGTTTCAATTAACGTTTCCGGACTAGATGAAAAAGAAGATGTATACCCGAGATATATTTCAGAAAAAGCTTCACAATCGACTATAAATTTACTGTACTACAAAAATCATTACGTTTGGATTAAAAACTTTAACGGACTAGTTGGTAAACAGTACAATAAAAATAGAAACAAAAAGTTCTTTTGTAACCGCTGCTTGCACGGTTGTACTAACAATGAAACATTACAAAATCATTTACAGTACTGTAGTGATGTGCAAAGAATAACAATGCCATCTAAAAAAGATAGTGTGTTACAGTTTGTCCATCATAAATACAAACTAGAAATTCCTTTCGTCATATACGCTGATTTTGAGTGTTTACTTCAACCTGTACTTGGCGTAGAAAATAATCCTAATCAATGGAGTACAAGAAAAGTTCAAAATCATGTTCCGTGTGGAGTAGCGTACAAGGTAGTTTGTTGTACTGATTATAGATTATCTTAACCAATTAAATTATATCCTGGTAAAAATCCAGCTATCTACCTTCTCAAGCAGTTGATTAATGAAGTTGATAATATTACTTATAGTTTGAAAAAAGTAACGCCAATGTTAAAATTAACACCTCAACAAAAATACGATCACGAGCAAGCAGAAATTTGTCATATTTGTGAAAAAGCTTTTGACGATGACAAAAAAGTACATGACCATTGCCATTTGACTGGACAGTACCGTGGAGCGGCTCATAATCAGTGTAATTTAAAATTTCATGCTCCAGATTTTATTCCGGTTATTCTTCACAATTTTCGAGGATATGATAGCCATATTATAGTAGAAGCTTTTGGTGATTCTGATATAAAATCTCGTCTAAAACTCGATAACATCATCAAATGCATCCCAAATAATTTTGAAAAGTGCTAGGTAAATTGCGTTTTATTGACAGCCTGCAGTTTATGGCAGCCTCGTTAGATGTGCTAGTGAAAGGTTGTAGTAAATTTGATAACCTAAGAGACTGTTTTGGAGATAAATTTAATCTACGAGCTAAAAAAGGAGTTTTTCCATACGAATACCTCGACGACTGGAGTAAATTTGATGAAATATCTTTACCTGGCAAAGACAAATTTTACTCACAACTTAAAAATAAAAATATAACTGATGATGAGTACAGGTATGCACAAGATATCTGGAAAGAGTTTGATTGTGAGACTTTTGGTGATTATCATGATTTATACCTGAAAACTGACGTGTTATTATTAGCAGATGTTTTTCAAAGTTTTCGTGAAGTGAGTTATAATAATTATGGACTAGATCCTTGCTGGTATTATTCTGCCCCTGGGTTGTCATGGGATGCTTTGCTAAAGTTTAGTAAGTTAAGCTTAGAATTACTGTTTGATGTTGATATGTTCAATTTTATCGAAAAAGGTATCCGAGGTGGTATTAGCGTGATAACAAAAAATATGCTGAAGCAAACAACAAATACCTGAAACAGTATAACCCTGACCTTCCTTCGAAGTATATAATTTATCTAGATTGTAATAATCTTTACGGTGGTTCGATGGCAGAACCAATGCCTTTTAGCGGATTTCATTGGATCACGGTTGATCAATTTCTATCAGAGACAGAAAAAAAGATACCCGATGATGTTTCCTATTTCGTTGAAGTTGATCTTGATTATCCAAATTCGCTACACAAATTACATAATGATTACCCTTTCTGTGCGGAATCGATGGTAATAGATTATAGTTTGTTATCAAAAGAACAACAAGCGTTAGCATCACCAAGGCAACACTCCATGGTCAAGAAACTAGTACCAAATTTACTTGATAAGAAAAATTACGTTTTGCATTACAAAGTTTTAAAACAAGCAGTCGATGCTGGTCTTGTGTTGAAAAAAGTTCATCGTGTACTAATATTTAATCAGTCGCCGTGGATGAGAGGTTATATTAACTCAAACACTTCAAAAAGGGCTGCAGCAAAAACAGAGTTTGAGAAAAACTTTTTTAAACTGATGAACAATTCCGATTTTGGTAAGACGATGGAGAATATTAGGAAACGCGTAAATATTGAAATAGTTAATGATGTCAATCTCAGAAACAAACTTGTGTCAGACGATGATTTTGTGAGCATGAAAATATTTAATGAAAATCTTGTTGCGATACAAAGAAGAAAAACAAATCTAAAACTAAACAAGCCGATCTATGTTGGAGCTGCCGTGTTAGATTTATCAAAGTGGCTGATGTACGATTTTCATTATAATTTTGTTAAAAATCAGTGGCCGGCTAGTAGATTATTGTTTACTGATACTGATTCGCTCGTATATGAAATCGAATGCGAGGACATCTATCAGGATATGTACAATAATCGACATCTGTTTGATCTTTCCGATTATCCACGTGACAGTAAATTTCATGACGACACAAATAAAAAGGTTATTGGTAAGTTTAAAGATGAAATGAACTCGAGCGCTATCAAATCCTTTATCGGATTACGCAGCAAAATGTATGCCGTATTGCTAGATAATAATAAAATAACGAAAAAAGCAAAAGGTCTGCCTCGTGATTTTGTTAAAAAGTTTATGAAATTTGATGACTACAGGTATGCGCTTGATGGTGGTGTTAGTTTTATGAGAGCTATGGCAATTCGAACTAATCATCATAAACTCGAAACAGATGTTATTATCAAACGTGGATTGTATAATTTTGATGACAAACGCTATTGTGAAAATGGGGTAGATACATTTGCCCTTGGGTATTGTTGGATCTATACTCGACATTATCTTTTCCAACTGAAATTTTATCTAAACTTATAAAATAATGTTTGAAAATTTGACAATGACAAATAGCTACAATAGTAACATTAAATATTTAATGATGGACGGTAAACAATTGACAGTTGAATTTAATAATGAAACATCAGGTATATGTTTTAATGGAACACATGACAAGTTAAAACTTTCGCTCATCAGATCTGATAACAGCGAGTATTTCAATTATCTTGAACAATTGTATCAAAAGTTGCTAGCGGAATTCAAAAACTTTCATAGCCCCATTAGCCAACAAAAATATACTAAACTCACAATTGATCCCAATCGGTCAAAGGTGTATTTTATCGACAAAAAATATCCTCTGAACAAACCAGAAATAAAAGATTTGTTTGAGTCCCGTCGCTGCGTGAGTGGTAAAGTAAAATTTAGTATCTATAATCGTGATAATGAAATATTTTTAATATCAACAGTTGAAACATTAATCATTGGTAACGAGATATAAAATAATATCATTTTCATTCTAATGCTAGTTTAATTTCCACCTTGTTAACTGAAACGTTCAAATAGGTGTGGGAGGGGTGGGTGGGCCAAAACCCTCATTTCCCTGTTTTGGGAAACCCTCATTTAATTTATACTTGTTTGGAGGGTAAAAAAAATGAAGTGAGTCGAAACTCTCATTTCCTTATACTACTATGTCTGCATATAAATTCATCCCTTCACATTATCCAACAATTTGATTGCTTAGAAGTGAAACTGATAGTTGGACATTCTACTTGTTAAACATTTCTCTATTTTGACATCAAAATGAAATGCATATACATTCTGTGTAGAAAAATTATGGTGTTTGAGTCAAATATATTATTCGGAAGTACAGCATGAATAATTGGTACAAAACAATTATACTAATATATTTTAATAGAACAAAGCAAGCATTCAAGAGACTATTTATTTACTTGCAACAAATGAATGAGTTTGTGTCATAATAAAATAATTTATTTCCTTTTCTTTTAATCCTTTTTCTGTTAAAATAAAACTATTTGAAAACAGAATATCAGACAGATAATGTCCATAAGATTGAATTTATAAAAACCCAAAATGCTCGAAAAAGCTGAACATTATTCATCTCATTTCATAAATTTGATATAAAATCATTACTAACTTCAGATTATTCCGCTTCCTCCTCTTTATATATATATATATATATATATATATATATATATATATATATATATATATATATATATATATATATATATATATATATATATATATATATATATATATATATATATATATATACATATATATATATATATACATATATATATATATATATATATATATATATATATATATATATATATATATATGTATATATATATATATATGTATATATATATATATATACTCATTCATATATACATTCATATATACATACACATATATACATATATACATACATACACACATATATATTGATGGTGATTGTACTATCTTCGATCCCTCCCAAGTTCGCTGGCTGTTCAGAAAAAAAGAAGCTTTTTCCGGAAGAAGCTATCAAAAGCAAGCTGGGAATCCCCAGATGTTTAAATTTTTCCTTTTTGTTGCAGTAGGTGCTGTGGTAATTACTCGCCGTGCTGTGAAATAGCAATACAATCAACTAATTTACCGTAATGATACTTTTTGTTTTTCTTTTCGTACTTTTTTTAAGAGTCGAAACGAAAGTCGCAATCGAGACTGCTATACTGACAAAAATGACCAAAACGCAAAAATGCTTAATGAAAACACCAAGACATTAATATATACAAGCATAACTTTATAGATTTTAAGGCAATAATGTGTACCTCATGTTTAATGCTCACCTATGCATGACGCTTTTAAAGCTCTGTGTGTGTGTAGGCGTGATTTGGATTTTTAACGTAGCTTTAACAATTTTTCAATTATATTGCTACGAGGTGAACGCGCTAACCAATGGGCCACTGGAGCGAACACGTGTCCTAATCCATAGATGCAATAAAGTAATAGTAAAGTGATAGCTAGGTCTGGGCCCCAAGAAATTAACAAAATACAAAATGAAACTAATAAAGGAAAAACAGTCAAGCTTTGCTTGATAAGTCGTATGCAGCGCAGACTGTTTAAAGACTAGACAATTAGTTGTTTTTCAATACTTTTGACTTTCCGTAGTATTTTCCTTAGCTAACGTGTGCACTGTCTGATCTTTCTTTTATTGACGTCTTCCTGACGTTAGTTAGTTTGACACGGTCAGCATTGTTTGTGTTTGCGTATCAAAGCAATTCCACCGGACAATAAATACTACCAATAGTACTTGTAGGAAACGACTTTCTACTTTGAACATTCAGGTCATATGTAATATAGGCAAATTCTCGTGTGGCTGCTACAGCATAGGCAAATACTCGTGTGTCTGCTACAGCATAGGCAAATTCTCGTGTGGCTGCTATAGCATAGGCACATTTTCTTGTGGCTGCTACAGCATAGGCAAATTCTCGTGTGGCTGCTACAGCATAGGCAAATTCTCGTGTCGCTGCTATAGCATAGGCACATTCTCTTGTGGCTGCTACAGCATAGGCAAATTCTCGTGTGGCTACTACAGCATAGGCAAATTCTCGTGTGGCTGCTACAGCATAGGCAAATTCTCGTGTGGCTGCTATAGCATAGGCAAATTCTCTTGTGGCTGCTACAGCATATGCAAATTCTCGTGTGGCTGCTACAGCATAGGCGAATTCTCGTGTGGCTGCTATAGCATAGGCAAATTCTCTTGTGGCTGCTGCAGCATAGGCAAATTCTCTTGTGGCTGCTACAGCATAGGCAAATTCTCGTGTGGCTGCTACAGCATAGTCAAATTCTCGTGTCGCTGCTACAGCATAGGCAAATTCTCGTGTCGCTGCTACAGCATAGGCAAATTCTCGTGTGGCTGCTACAGTACAATTTCATTTGTTACCCTCGCCCAAAACATAATCCTGCAAAATAAAACGCCGTCGTTGCATCTATTTTTAGTCTAGGCTATTTCGAAGGAAAATTATCCACTAAGATTGCTATAGTTCGAGTCGATATAATCCATGTAGCGAACTTAAATTGCTCTTCGTGCGACATCTTCTGATAAGACACGAACCGTATCGTGCGTATTGAACCCGTAGTGGTTCAGCCAGTGGTGCAGGAAAATAATGATAGAGAAATATTATGTTGGTTTTTTTTGTCAGCGGTGTCTTGTTATATGGAGGCAAATTAATTGACAATTTATTCAGCACTCGTGCGCATGAGCTGTATGATGGTATATGATTTTTCGAATGTGCATGATGCGTAATGTTGGCACAAAAAAACGCTTTTGGTGAAGCGGATATTTGTCTGCATGTCGAGGATCGCGACAATACACGAGTGATTGATTGTCAACACCTGTACGGGCGAAAAGTTTTTCCTGTACGCCACCATGGTCACATGATGCAATTGATGTCAAAGCAACACCGTTAAACGCAAAAAAATTGGCACTTGAAAATATTCGGCACGATGTTGACAGATAAGTTATGGTGGACATAATAAATCACGCAGTTTTGGGTAAGCAGACGATACCCTTCGAGTAACAAATGTGTTTTACCCGCCGACTGATCCTGTTTGTCGAGTTTGCTAGTTCTGTTCCTGAAACAAAGTTTTTATTGACTTTTCAGCAAGACTATTTTGACTTTTTGAGAGCTAGCCCTCCGAGGTATGAGTTTGGTTTTTTGCTTCTTTGGTAAATATTGAAGTGTAATCGTTCTGTGTGACAGCCTGTATTTCATTAATGTGCTCCAAGCGTTTGCCATGCTGGTCAAGATTAAGTCTAAATTTCCCCTTTGGTATGCATTATCTACCATAGTCATGGATAACCGATCCACGATAGTATTGAGCATGCGTAATTTGTTCCTAATTTGGTAAAACGCAATTAATGTAATTTCATGCGATGTAAACTAGACAACAGCTCAAAGCACATCTCTAGGGCAATTACAATGGGAGAACCTGTCATGTTTTACACGATTTCAATGCCCGATATATCAATGCCTAAAAGACGCAGCCGTAAGTGCAGAGTCAATGCCATTAACACGTTGACTGCGCGCCGATATAATGTTTACAGTCTTCATCTGTTATACTCTGCAAACATGATATTTTTAACCTCCGAGATATTCGCATGTGCTAATTGTGTGGATTTTGGACATTTTAATATAGGTTCAATATAATACCAAAATGAAAATTATGATTTTAAATTTTACTTGATTGGGGAAGATGAGGGTGAGTGGGTTAAATGTTCCCATGGTGTACTGGTATGACAGCGATGATGTCAAACAAATGTCAGCTTCCTTGTCATTTAGATCAAGACATGTTACTGTTACGACTCTAGGGTTTTAAACTAAGTAACAGCAAAGAGCGAAAACTGACGAGTTTTTGAATTTCGTTCAAACCATAATAAATATATAATATCCATTTGATGTACTTGTAGTTTCTATCGTTCTAATGTACAAATGGCCTGCTTTTGACGATGTGCTAATAGTCTATTGATGTATCAAAATAATATAGTCCAAAATCGTCCCTTTCTGAATTCATTTTAATTCAAAATTAATGTTGAAGTCCACGAATAGTTTTGATTTCAGCAAATCTTAGCACTCGAAACAACCTAATCTGCAAACTGGCTGGTCCAACCTAGAGCGCTAGCGCTCAGACATTCAATACATCATCACTGGTCCTTTGTCATTCGGCAGCCGCTATTGCGTTCTTGTCTGGGCTCGATCATCCTGAACAAAGTAAATTGATGTTCAGCTCAACACAACAATGCGCATGATTTCTGAAACACTGCGTCCTACTCCTTTACCATGGCTGCCGATATTCAGCAACATTCCTCCTCCACATCTGCGTCACAAGGAAGCAACCACAAAAGTGTTGGCTAAGGTCTGTTTCTTCCTGTTGATTTTGACGGAAGAAAAAGAAATGAAGAAAAAATAGATGCAAAAGAGATAATGCGCTTGTCTTAGCTTCATAATGAAACTCTCTAGTGAAAACAAATCACAGAGATTTAAAAGGAACAATGATATTATGGCAAGTTCTGATAGGCTGACAATGGAACTCCGTGCCATGCAAGTGATGTTTATTTGTTTATGCTACATATTTGCGGCATGATGCCCCAGTGCTAGGCATCACTATAAGCTGCCACACAGCAGACATCATAGCAAAATAACTGAAACATTGTTAAAGCTACGTTGAAATCATAATCACATCACATCAATTATTACAACGTAAGATATTAAGTCAATTAGATATTTTGTTGCAAGTATGGTATTAAATATATTAAATATTCTGGTGGAAATAAGGTATTTGGAATATTATATATTGTTGTGGTAGTGTTGGATTAGATCGACTGGCTCTTTGGTAGAAATGTGTTATTCAGTCTATTAGTTATTCTGGTGTAAATACAGTATTGCATCTGTTAGATTTTCTGGTGTGAAAATATGGTTCTAAATTTATTAGGTATTCCAGTTTTGTGTATATATATATATATATATATATATATATATATATATATATATATATATATATATATATATATATATATATATATATATATATATATATATATATATATACACATATTGTCTGGTGCAAATGTTGGTATACAAATTGTTGCATATTCTGGTAACGAAGAGTGTGGAACTCACTCCACAATAATTTCATGGGAGAAATTACTCTAAATTAATTGTACAACTTGATATTTAATTGGAATAAGGTTCACTTTGCTTCTATACATGCTAGTAGTTGTTTGTTGTTTATATCTGGTTGTTCATGAATCAATAGAAAGTGACTTTTGAAAAATGTTGATTTTGCATGAGTTTTAGAATGGTATCAATATAATTTGTCAGTGTTTATTTTGCAGCTGAATTAATAGATGTTATATGTTTAAATGTATCTATACGTGCTTTCCATTTTAATTTCCTTTATTACTTAGCCTTCTAACAACGTATGCAGTAGCGGTCTTATCGAAGGGCAAAAGTTTCGATCGCACCGGGCCTGCAAAATGGGGGTGGAGGTGGGTTGCATTTTTTAAAGGTATTCTTCTTTGTTTAAAAAAGATTATAATTAAATCATATTGTTTAAAAAAACTTTGATTTTACAGATATAGAAATTATATTTTGAGGTCCATTGTCCTCATTTTGCAATGAGCTCGCATAGCCTTAAAACTGCTGCTGATGTAGGTATATAACTTCAATAATGTTCATTAAAATCCTGTGTAGTGAGAGTATCAACAAAATTTTACCTGATTTTACCTGACAAGAAATATACATGCAATATACTCGGTATTTATCCGTGCCAATACAAGACAGGTCACGTGATATAACGGCCAAACAATGAATACAAAGACATTGTGATTTACTTCCCTGTTGGGTTGGTTGCTATTGATTTTCTTTAGGGAACATTCACACCGAGGTGAAATACCGATGTTATCACTTAATCTGGATTTGATTCCTTCTTAAAAACATTGCAATTGTAGAAATAGCTACTTTTTTTTAGTATGTGTTGTTTGCTCTGTTCTTTACCATAAAGCGTATCTATTTGTTGGAAGATTGCAGTATGGTAAGTAAATATTAGTTATCCGAGTAGTCATAATACAGAGTGAAACTTATCATCGATTGTAAGATCTGCGTTTAGATGAATGACCCGGAATAAATACTACAAATAATAACAGTGCAATATACGTTATACGAGTCATATATGTAACTTGACATTTATGTAAATCGCATATTAGATTTGCGAGACACTAAATACATTCCTATAGACTGTAACGTAAATATGCGGCTTGTCAAATCACGCTTGTACCTCATAATTTTGACCTATTTATCCCAGAGGGAACTTTTTAAAAGATAAACATGATATGCCATGGTTATTTTTTCACTACCAAACTCCATCCAGTTACTCTCCACGTTTGCCTCCAGCATTACCATTACAACGGTAGCGATAAAAATTAAACGTGTCAAGATTCAATGCAACTAATGAGCACACTCTACAATAATAATAACGCTATTTTTCCAGTAATTATTTTGAGCCAAAGCGGGTGCTTGATTTAATTAATACGGTATTTTATGTACAACCACACATACGCTGGTTCTGTAGCTGATGAAAGAACATTATTTCCATGTAGGCAATTGCATCTGAATCAATTTTGCAAATGAATAAATTTTATATAAAAAGACCGATTGATTAATTTGTCTATTCTTCTGTCCACTTTAGGTAGTCCCATGCAGCATCTTATCAATAAATCTATCCGCTAAGTCCCGATGTATCTCTGTCTGTCTGTGTGCATGTAATGTACTTTATCCTTATGAAGTGGTAATGATTGGTCCAGCTATTTGTTATTCGTAAGATAATGGACGTTTGAAGTCATCTAGATCAGCGGGAAGGGTTTGAGCACTGTGATATAAATGGTGGTATTTTAATTGCAATTAATCGATATTAATACTATATATATAGTTAAAGAATAGATAGCTGGACATAGAGGGTTGTAGTAGTTTTACCTTTGTGCTTTAGGATCATTCCCTTACTTTTTGCGATCGCAAATATCCCCACCCATCCCCATCTGTATAACATGCATATCTCTCACATCTTTATTTAGCACTACACCCTACACCACTCATACATTGTCAAAGTGAATGTCAATGCTTATTAAATCTTTCTCTTAGAGCTGTTCGAAACTGAAAATTGTTCTAGCTTTATCTATTTTGAACGCTGCAAGGGTACCTATGAGTTGAAAAGTTGTTGGTAGTAAATCATCATTTTGCGTAAGCTCTCTTGAGCCTAACGGAAAATTAGATAAAAGGTTTGCTAGTTGTACAGCAGCGATCGATACTGATATCTGATACACCGGCGGTACCTTGTTATATAAGACATTCAATCGCACGGAGCATGCGGTGACAAGATATTCATACGACCTGTTCTGTAAAATTAAAACAAGAACAGCGAGGTAGGTACACATATAAACATGGATAAAATATTTGCATGAATAATGCAAAAGTCTCGGTATAGTAACAGCCATATTCGTCACTGGTGACAACATCTTCACACTTTGCAGCTTAGACATACAAGTACAGAGAGAAGGAGAAGAAAGGCGGAAAGGAGGAGGGTTACACCATATAGTATTTCACTATTAAAAAATTTCATTTTGAATCTCAGCTGCAAACGTCTATCGTGCAGTATTCAAAACAACAGTTTAAAAAAAATGCCGATTTATTAGTTATGTTATATGCAAAGAAGGAAATGGATTTTAGAGAATATCTCAAATTTAAGTCGATGTGATGTGATGTGATTATGATTTTTTAACGTAGCTTTAACAATTTTTCAGTCATATCGCTGTGTCTTCTGTGTGGCAATTTATAGTGGTGTCTAGCACTAAGGAATCATGCCGCAGACATGCATCATGATGTCCCACCCAGTCACATTATCCTGACACCAGGCCGAGCAGTCCTAACACTGACCTCTTAATGCTGAGCGTCAATCGAGGCAGCTGTTAGTACCATTTTTGTAATTCTTTGGTATGACTCGATCAGTGATCGAACCCACAATCTCCCGCATCCGAGGCGGACGCTCTAACCGCTAGGCCACAGGAGTGGTTCAACAAAATTTAAGTCGAATCAGTGGCAAAGGGTATACTGAAGATGTCATTAGAGAGTAGGAAGAAAGTAAAATGTCCCGGATGAAAGGACTAATGCAATATATGAAGTGGTTGCTGTTCAGATAGAAAAGTAGAAAAGCAACCCCTCCGAAACCTAATAAAATACAATAATAAGAACAATATATAAGAAAAATATATCAATCCTAATAAAGAAAATGATAAAAGGCTAAATTGTATCCGATGCCTTCAATGAACAGCACATACTTTGAATGATATAAATAATGAAATGGATAAATGCACTAGAAAAGAATACATTCAAAAAGAAACATGACACTGACAGCGTAGTAAGGTTGAACAAGTGGTTAGTTATTTTACATAGTAATGTGGGTTGAGAAATCAGAAATGTTACTTACGTATTGAACATCATATTGTTTAGGTTGACGTAACCTCTAATACACCATTAATTAGTAGGTGTATATGCAGAAAAAAAAAATTGAAAGAGTTAAAAAAATTAACAAAACGATGCAATGATATTGAGTGTTAGACAAGAATATTTGACGAAACAAACTATTGAATTTTCCTACAATGTTAAAGACATTATCTTTACAGAGCATGTGGTTCTCAATGCAACCACTGTTTAAAGATCATTAAAGGTTAAAAAACTATAGTCAAAATGAAGAGTCATCGAAAATGAAGAGAAAGTAATGTATATTTGTTGGCTTGGTTTTCTATAGATTCGACTCTCTTCAATAATTAATTTGCTTTCTGGCTTCACATGTATGTTGCACAATGTTAAAATGCTTTCTGAGCATACTTGTTATAATATTCTGTAAGTATATATGTATGTATATATACTTTAAACAATATATTGAAGATCCGCTCCTATGGCCTAGTAGTTAGAGCGTTCGCCTCGAATGCGGGAGGTCTTGGGTTCTATTCCCAATCGAGTCATACCAAAGACTTACAAAAATGGTACTGGTACTAACAGCTGCCTCGCCTGACGCTCAGCATTAAGAGGCCAGTGTCTGCGGCATGATGCCCGAGTGCTAGACATCACTATAAACTGCCACACTGCAACTATCGTAGCGATTTGACTGAAAATTTGTAAAAGCTACGTTAAAATCATAATCACATCACATCACTTTATTATTATTATTATTATTATTATTATTATTATTATTATTATTATTATTATTATTATTATTATTATTATTATCAAAAAATAAGATTTTCCATTATATGGCCAGTTTGAAAATCTGTAATACTCTTTGTCTAACAGTCTGTCTCTATAAATACATATATAATGTAAATACATATATATTGCAAATACATATTTTTGGTGATTTTACGTTAGCCTTTAAACATCCTTTATATAATTGTGCAAGCTATCTCCGTGTTCACAGTTCAGACATTATGTATTAGCATTATCTCCTAAACAGTTATTTTAACGTTGACGTAGTTTAAACAAAAGCGATTAGTCTGAACAAATCTTTTTTTTTTTAACCTCTGTTTTAATGAATAAGTCCATGTTACCAATTGTTTATTATATATTTGTATAGCGGACCTATTTTGTATAATCTCTACACTTGAATAGATACTATTTCAAATCTTTAGAGTAAACCTGTTGAATATACCGTGTATCACTGTCACTGTAAAAGGACATTAGAAAGATTTTGTGACGTTACAATGTCGGCTTGTTTGAAATGGACACAAGCCTTGCAGTTATATTTCGCGATTACAGCTATTCCATGTCACAATATCACAGATTATTACTTTACCTGGTAATCATTTATGATTGCGATCATAAAATATGAATTTATGCTTTCAATCATTGACCTATACATTGATTTATGAATGCTTGTATTGAGAGTTTTAGAGATCACAGCCATTATCAATTTACTTTTATCTTGATCGGATGTTGTTAAAGACTTAAGTCTTCTTAACTGAATCATTCTTAAAACGAACACAAAAGTACTTTCAAATCTTGCTGTTTTATTTAATTATTAATGAAAAGTACAACTGTTGCTATAACATCCGTAGTTGTGGGGTATTTCTCATTGCAATGAACACAAGATGACTTCTTGGCGTATTAAATTAATCGGTGATTGCCTGAATCTTTCTTATTCATATAACACATATCAACACGGTGGATACGGTTAGTTTTCAGATTCTGAAAAAAATAATTTCAAATTAGATTAATTTATCCAAATCAGTCACATTTTAAGTATGAAATTATTATGTGTAAAATACAAATGACTGAACACACTAATGAAAATTATTCTCTTTTTATTATTATTATTATTATTATTATTATTATTATTATTATTATTATTATTATTATTATTATTGTTATTATTATTATTATTATTATTATTATTATTATTATTATTATTATTATTATTATTATTATTATTATTATTATTATTATTACAGGAAAATGTGGATTATGCTGTGGTTGCTGCCATAGATTTAGGCACAACCTATTCAAGCTGGGCATGCTCCTTCAGACACGATTATAACAAGGACCCAAAGAATCTGGAGAAGATAATGTGTCGTAATTGGAACGACAGCCAAAACGTGTCTTACAAGGCTCCGACGACTATACTTGTCAGAGAGGATGGGAAAACTTTGGACAAGTTTGGATACGAGGCAGAGGACCAGTTTGCTCAGTTTGCAGAGGACGACGCTGACGAGTTAAATACATGGTACTACTTTAGACGATTCAAAATGCTCTTACACGACCGGGTCAGTATACCTTCATAAACACTAGTCTATAGTTGTGCACAATGCCAATCAGTATATGAGAACTTAAGTTTAATTTACAATTGCTGCTTGGGAATGGTTCCACGATGTAAAAGTGAGATTTATAAACAGTAAAGGTTATTGTAAGCCAACCAATAGTTCCATTAACTTAAAATCACGGGTATGTCATAACTTTCAGGTGACGGGAAGTTCCGAAATCTGATATGCAGAGCTCAGATTTTTGTCATTTTAGTATATGCACTTTGCTATTTGCACATTTGCGTCCAAATTCAAGATGAAAGGCTTTAAATAATAACTAACTGCATTTTCGTTTGGTCGCATTATATATATATATATATATATATATATATATATATATATATATATATATATATATATATATATATATATATATATGTGTGTGTGTGTGTGTGTGTGTGTGTGTGTGTGCACTAAAGAAGATTTTCCATAGGAGAACTCTTGAAATCGGCACTTTTAGAGAGACGTCCATGAGGATGTATAAAAGGTAAAAAACAGTCCGAAAATTTCCAGGTTGAGCATTCGCTACTTGAATCTTACCAGTCATAAACTTTGTGTCCGATTTCTCTTGTAATCATGAAATATATGAAAGATTTTATTTTTTATTCACTACCATGAATAAGTTGGGATTGGATTTGGGGTGGTTCAAGGATGATGCACGCTTTTTTTGTATTGTATACCGGCACTAAGTGGTTTATTTACTACAATTCTTTGACAGTAGAAATTTCTATTTAAAAATCTATAATGAAAATATGATTTGAAAATTTATGCCCCACCCCCATAAAAGCATAAAAAACAGATAGAAGAAACTACATGAATTATATAACCTATTTATAATTAACATCATCAGAATCACCATCATCATCATCATCATCGGCATCACCGGCAGCATTATTTTCATCTGTGAGTCGTATAGTTGACTTTTAAGTAAAAAATATACACGATACCAATTGCAGCTAAAGAGATCATTGAATGTTTCATTTGGTTTCAACTGTGTAGTCCTTAATTCAAAATGTTTCATGTGAGTAGGTCATATTTCAGTTTTTTATAATCATATACAATATCAAATTTTGTTGTTGTTACTCTGATACTTTGTTTTTATTTTCGTTCCATAATGAATTTAGGTAAAATGTTTCTAGTTAATACCCATATACTTCACCCTTATCAGTTGTACGAACGATGAGTTTCACCTCGGAAAGAATCAGTCAAGCATGATCAATTTCCCTGGTTCTTTTCTGTTTACAACTATACCCATTTATATGAGCATGCGACAAGAAGCTGATAAAATATTTGCGAGATTGATACAAAGTACTGTATGTTGAGCACAACGATTTAAAGAATATTTTTTAGCAATTTACTGACCTATATTGTATAGAAACTCTTACAATTGATACAAATAACTTCTAATTGGATGACAATACACATAAGGCCGTGCACATGCACGTTTTATGATCGATTATCATACTTTATGTTTTATCTTCAGAAAATCAAACGTGACATGATGCTCGAAAGCGAGAATAGCAAAACTCTGCCTGCCATGAGAGTTTTCGCGTTGACCATCAAATATTTAATGAATGATATTCTAGTGGACATCGGGAAGAAGATGATGGATGTCTTGGATGAAAGCCACATTCGTTGGGTTCTTACAGTTCCAGCAATCTGGGACGAAACTGCCAAGCAGTTTATGAGAGAGGCTGCAACGGAGGTAAACACACTTATGAAATGTAGCAATGTGGACTAATATTAATAAAAGACTGCATTCAGTTAAGGAAATGAACCATCAGCTATGTTGCTACGGAGCAGGAGGATCGACAGGTTGCGAAAGAAAAACAACGAATGGTAAACCAGATCAGATATAAATATGTTAAACATTAAAGCTACACATGGCCATTAAAAAGGTTTCATCATGCTGAATAAAAAAATCGGCAAGGTAAATTTTAATTTGGAGTGCATATGTAGCCTACATGTTAGGTTGCAACCATACCACTCCTTTAAAAAAGCATACATCACGAATATGATATCAGAAATGCGAGATTTGCAAACGAATACTAAGCAAAAACAACTGATAATTACTGAACTAAAATGGTTCGACCAGACTATTTTCAACTTAAATAAAATTGCCAAGGCTATCGTTTTCTTGCTTTGTTTTAAAATGTTGATGTTGGCGTACACGGTGGCTTTATTTCTATAAGGAATTTTAATTTTCCATGAGCTATTTCTTTCCATAGCAAATATACTTTGATAGTCTAAACTTCCTTTTCCTAGGCTGGCATCCCTAGTAATCAACTGACTCTTGCTCTGGAGCCGGAGGTTGCCTCCTTGTATTGCAACTCGATTCCTTTAACGAGAGCAGATAACGGAGAAGCCAGTACGTTACATCCAGGAGCAAAGTACATCTTAGTAGACGCTGGTGGTAAGCTTATATTTCATTTTATGGTGGAAAGGGTCAAGTAGAAATAAACAAAGAGTAAATTTGAAAGATCATTACCAGATGGAGGTTGACAAACTCAATAAATATTCATGATGTTTGAATGTGGTATATAAAAACAACTTTTTTTTGTTTACTGTCAAGGACGAACGTTATGATTGAGAATGATTTGAACACGTGAAAATTGGTCCTGTCATATATTAATCCTTGATTTGACCTATAGTATATGTCACATTGGTCATACATGTGAATTTACTCATTTTAAATTAATATAAATTGTTAGTTTAAATTTAACACAAACTTTCCTTAATAAAAGTCATATTCAATCATGATTATTGAATGAGCTGCACCTTAAATGTCGCCAAGAAACTTCCAGACGAAAATTATTTTTAGCTATGAACTTTTACATTGATGACATTGTACTCAACTTGGGTCAAAATAAGAGCGCATCGAGTGGATTTGTCACAATCGAGGTTAGTATGAATTTATTTATCAACATGCGTAGCTTTCTTTGTGACATCACAGAGCGGCACATGACATTCGGATTATATTCGATCACACCCTTAAATTCTTTTCTTTTGCAAACATATCTACGTACTTTAAAATTGATTTTACCGTATGTACCTCTAAAGTACTCCTTTGGAGTCTCAATAAAGACCTTCCAAAGGAATATGGTTGTATACTAATTCAAATGAAGTGGATACTTGCCACTTAATTGTATATGGAATCAAATCCTAAAATAGTAGGGTGTTGAATGTCTACATGAACCTTGTGATTTGTACTTTGCAAAACACATCTTGAGAAATTGTCAAGATGCGACATAGTAAATGGACATTTATTCGAAATTTAGACGCTCGCTTGTCTAATAACAATTGTGACATTTTCGAGTGCAGTCAAACCAAATTAAAATCACAAAATGCATATGTACCTTGCTTATTCGGTTTATGTGCTCTGAGAATATAAAGAAAACACGGCAGAGCATACACATACATAGAAATTCAACATAATGATATTTATGTGCTTGCTTTATTCCTTCAAGCACTTTCGATTCATAATAGTGGATGTTGATCATTTTCAATAAGCATGCAAACATTTTTTAACGTGTAAACGAATCTATCTGTGGAGAATATATAGTGATGCTGGAATGCAAGATGACCATATCCGAAATTCTGTTTAATTAAAGCTTTTTTATTTGCACGAATAGGAACATGGACATATAGTCTTCTCCAAAAATATATCTACCCAATCCTGTAGATAGTATTGATCTCTCGTCACGCGGTTTTTTCTTATTCCAAATATATATATATATATATATATATATATATATATATATATATATATATATATATATATATATATATATATATATATATATATATATATATATATTGTTGTAAACTCCCCCTAGTGATTTTAACACGTAAGAGTCAAGAATTTTTCGTAGTGTATGTTTTGCTTTTCTTCAGACAAAGAGCTTATCTTAGTTCAAAACGATGTGAAGCCATTTTATTTTCAATTTGTGGCGTTAACAACTTTTTGCGTCATAATGGTAAGTACAGATTTGCTAATAAACTTTTCATGTCTCTTTATCGTATTTCATTTTCTTCCAGGAGGAACCATTGACATTATTGCCCATGAAGTCATGAGTGACGGATCACTTAATGAAATATACCGATCAAACGGTGGAGCTTGGGGTGGTACAGAAGTTGACAAGGAATACTTGTCTTTCCTAAAGGATTTGGTTGGAACGTCAGTATTTGAGAATTTTAAGAAGAATCATATGGATGACTATTTATACCTCTGTCGGGAGTTTGAACAGAAGAAGAGAACAATTGAGCCAGTAAAGGATTTAAAAGTGACAACCCGTTTTCCTGGTACACTCAATGAACTCTTTGAGAATGAGAAACACCAAACTTTAGCAAATTCAATTCTGTCGAAGAAATGGTCCCAAAGCGTAACTCCAATGTCTGACAAAATAAGAATGGAGTCTCATGTCATGAAAGGATTCTTTGCCGACGCCTTGCAGAAGACTGGTAGCCATCTTCAGCATATATTCAGTGGCGAGTCGTCGTTGAAGACTGTAAACACAATTATGATGGTTGGTGGATTCTCAGAATCGAAAATGTTGCAGGAAGTTATAATAAAGCTTTTTCCCGAAAAGAGGGTCATTGTACCACCTCAGGCTGGTCTTGCCGTTCTCAAAGGCGCCGTTTTATTTGGTCATAACCCATCAGCAATTGGGCACAGGGTATGTAGGTTCAGCTATGGCGTCAAAACATCTGTGGCTTTTGTAAAGGGCAAACATAGTGAAACAAGAGAAAGCATATTGGAAATGAAGATCTATGTGTTGATATATTTGATATCCATGTTCATAAAGGCCAAAGTGTAAAACTCAACCAAAAGCAAGTCCCGATGGTATATAAACCACAAAGAACGGGCCAAAGGTGTGTAAGTTTTACTTTTTATTCCTCGAATGACAGTAATCCCAAATATGTAACGGATGAAGGGTGTAAGGAACTGGGGAAAATCACAGTGGATGTACTGGGAGAATCAAATATGGAGAACGCAGTAGAAGTCAGTTTCAAGTTTGGCGGAACAGAAGTCCAAGTGGAAGCCAGAGACAAACAAACCGGGAAAGCAACAAATACAAAGATTGATTTCATCGAATAGATTTTTTTTGAAAATGTGCGTACCTTCCTATTTCAAAAACTAAGTGCTTTATAGTCGGGAAAAACATTAATAATACTTGCACCAAGCAAATCTAAACAACTACTTCACATGATTTAATACCATACGACAGTTGAAATTATATATATATATATATATATATATATATATATATATATATATATATCACATACTTAGTGCACTTTACATATGGTTTCTACAGTTTAATATGTTTGATGTATCAACATATTAACATATCAATTGATGTGATTCTGATTGGTACAAATACGGCCATGAATTTATTGCGCATTATTCTCTTGGGAAAATTGTCTTTACCCTGCCTTCTGGAAATTTTTGTTTTGCTAATATTGTCGACATTTTGACGACCATTTTTTGTCAATTGATTGCTCATAGGAAATTAGAGAAAGGTCAGGTCTGTCAGAATATGGCCAATTATTGCGACGAAAGTAAGCTTCGAACACCAGACAACAACAGTAACAACACCAACAACAGCTACAACTATGAATAGAGGATAATTGATAGCGGACGTGGGGGAGGGATGGGAGGTATACACATAACACGGAATATACCCTATAAATAAGAGTAGTTCAAATGCTAACTTCTTTAAGTATATAAAGTTAACTCTCTCACTTAAAAACGCAGATATAAACTAGTCTCCCCATTGAGATAAACACAGAATGTTATTGAGCAAAAAAAGCTCAAACGATCTAGCGTTTCTTTTTCTGTGATACAATTCCGGCTCAAAATAAAATTTTTCTCTGACTACTGTATTATACTGTTCCCAATCAAATAATATAAATATCTGATGACAAAGAAATTACAGTAAATCTTAAGTTTAGAAATCATCAATATGCAACAAATGCTTAGTAGTGAAACTGACACTTTTAAGGTATATACCTTGATCGTCTAGCCCAACCCAGGTTGTGACTTCACACGGAGCTTCCATTGAACAGTCTATGCTAAAAATTATGCTGTCGATGTCAAATGTTCTATTTAATTGGAAGTAGAGTTACTCTTTGAAGTATAATTTGTACAATTTTTTTATCTTCAAATGCGATGTTCATAGAACTGCGCAAAATTTTGAATAAATGATTGGACCATCTGTTGCTAGAAACCAACGAAAAGTGCATCATATGGTTCAAAATGAATGAACCAACATATTTGTTCGTCTTTCTTTCTGCACTATTTCCATTAAAATACAAATTATGTAATAAACATAATAGCAAGGGTCATGACTTGCGAAAGCTTTACATTATTCAACTCGTCTCATAAATTCATTATTAAATCATTACCCATTTGATATTCTCTTTATCTGCGCTTCTTTAAGGTCTCTTTCTTCCGACTTAAGTTTTTATAGAATAACATTCATTTCTCCACAACCAACCATAACGTATGAACAATTCAGCTAATACCCGTTCGATTGTATATAGAGAACTGTTTTTCATGATACCGATGTATCTACTCCAAAAAGTGTTTCTCGTTATCACAAAAATGAAAGAACTTTAAGGTTTGTATGCCCAATAAATCGCATAAATAGCAATTAACTTTATAAGGTTTTGTCTCGAACATTTTTCCAAAGTCATGCGTTTTGTTTATATTCTTTTCACGCTATAAATTAACTTTGCGTTCAGCAGGGGATATTTTTATTTGCTAGGCGAGCAATTCTAATGTACCGGCATCCAATTGCATTAGATATCGCACTCTATTACTCAACTAGCAACGAGCAATACGTGCAATTGTGTTCACATACAGAACACCTGGCAAAAATATTCGCATACAGTGAGGCTGGGGAATCTAGCTATGCTGTTAATATACTTTGAATTTCATACGCCTGACTTAAAACATATTTTACATGACAATATGGAACAAATCATATTCTATGGGCAGATAACGCAATTTTGTTAACCTAAGAAAATCATGAATTATAAGAATTAAAAATTTCAAAGCTATGTAATTCGAAGAGAGCAATGATGAAAATTCCCAAAGGAGCACATGCAATATGGAAATGATAAATTATCACCTGCGCTACCAATGCCTAAGGTTTTCCTTACGAAAGCAACTCGGTTATATAAACCTCTAAGTCCAGTTTTAGCTACATAGGCATTTTAGTACATGTTTTCTTCAAATAAAGACAAAGCCACTCATGTTCATTGCATCTTTGTACACTCTCAATATTATATCCAGTCATATGACATATATTTCGAAGAAAGGTTCTACAATCATACAGGTAAAGCGATATATAAACTAATCATGTAAGCTATTAAATCATTATTGGATTAACCCCTACCACATTTCTGCAATAGTTTCACGCATTTATGGACTACCATCACAGAGGTCTGTAAAATTTTACTGCATTTTATTTACCATCATTATTATGAGTAAAGAATGTCTACTTCTGAAGAATATCATTGTCAAATGACCTTTTATTTCTTGCTTTGTATGTACTAATACATTGTGCTCCATCTTCGTAAAGGTCCACATAGTGATTTTGCAATTCTAACCTAATTGCATTAAGGTATTATCATGTGTGGAAGATATACATAAAATCAAGATATTATATTAGTTTGATATATATATATATATATATATATATATATATATATATATATATATATATATATATATATATATATATATATATATATATATAATAGTTTTGTAATTACGTGTAATGTCTTTTGATGCAAATTTTCAGTCTTTCTTCCATAGATCAGTATTTCTTTTTAACATCCTGAAAGCTGACTGAATGTATATATATAAAGAATTACAAATATTTAACAGACAGAACAGACTCTGCTATCCCTGGATTCTGTAGTAGAATCTTGATAATAGTGGGCATAATTTTTAAATAGTATAAAACAAACAATGCTATCATAGAGGTTAGAGAAATTAAATTCGTACTCTACTGCTTTTCGAACTAAGGTCCTCGATTAAATGGTACCCATCACCATGAATGCTACGCCAGAGCTCATATAACATCGACTCAGTGCCATCATTTTTTTTGGTGATGCATGCTTAGTCGTGACGGTATAAGGGCTGGTGCTTGCAGGCAAGGCGATGGGACATACTGTTGCAATGTATTTGCTCATATAAGGTGTAGCTTTGATTTATTAAAGTATTTACTCAAATCATGGTGTACATTGTACTCTGTAAATATATTTGTTCATGTCAAAGCATAGTACATGCTTTGTACGTAGTGTACACGTAACAGCAAATACACGAATATATGGCGAAGTAGGGGCCGAATGGTCTAAAGCGCTATCTGTTACTGATCACTGCCATCTCATCTCTGTCTGCATGGGATAGAGTCTACGATTTGGTGAATGTGGATATGTGAGAATGCTTGCCAGTAGCTTCTCGTGGATCGGTGGTTCTTTCCTCCACTATTAATACTGGCCGCCATATATATCATATCGTGTGCTGAGAAATGGCTTTAAGCCCCACAAGAACAACATATCACATAGTATACATACAAAATGCTGTAAACGGGTTTAGGTTCGTGTTGGTGGATATAATGAGTTTTGAAATGGCCTAGTAATGCGTCTTAGCTTGACAGCATCCGCATATTCACATGCCTTACCATTGTCTCGCCAGACTGCATCATTGTCCGTAAAACTTTCGAAATAACGAAATTCGCCTTAGCTGGCTCGTCCACGACAGGACAATGGATACACGCCTCTCTCCAAAGGACCTGCTATACGACGAGCTAGCAGAAGGCACACGACTGACTGGACAGCCACGCTTGCGATACAAAGACGTCTGCAAGAAGGACATGAAAACAGCCAACATCAACGTCAACAATTGGGAGAGCAGTGCTAACTACCGCTACGAGTGGCGACTTGCTGTCAGACATGGCAGTCAGAACGCCGAGGGAAGGATAAACGCGAACTTTGCTACAAAGGGAGTCAGGAAGAAGGCGAAATAAAAACAGCCTCAATAAGCACGCATCAACCTTCACCTGCAGCACGTGAAACCGAGACTGTCACTCAAGAGTCGGACTCTTCTGCCACTCGCGAAGGTTGTGGATAAGACACCCAAACAGGAAGCTACACCATCGTCTCTCGAAGACGGAGGGATGCCGACGATATGTTTCCAATTTTCCATTGCATGCTGTATTTAACACATCAAGATATAATTAACGATTGCATAAGGTACTTGGTAAATCTGGGTAATACGATTTAGTTCGAAATTAACGTTATTCTCTAGATATATGTGTACCACCACGGAAGTCAAAAGTTACGAAAAATCCCCCAAATCTGTAGCGGGCCAAACATTTCACTACAGGTATGTTCAAGTATTCACTTATTAAGATAAAGTTAAATCAAATTTATATAGTATAGACAAACAGGAATGAAACAAATCCTAACTGAATCTCTGTTACCATATGATGATCAACGTAAACAAGTCGTTTGTTTTCCTCTAAGCAGATCTTCTGTAATAGTTGAACACACATTGCTATAATTGTATTATTTTATATTCACATCAATAGCTTTGGGAAAGAGAGTTTGTATCGTTTATACCACGCAGGAACAAGTATACATATGTTCAGATAATACTCGTTTGATCGCCATGATTTAATTTGACTTCAGTTCTGGGAAATAATGCATAGCGAGAAAATATTTCTGGTTGGTGGTTAGAGAGAAATATGTTTTTGCATACATTTATATCTACATGACGAGATACGGAAGACATGGTCTGAATGAAAAGCATAACGTGTAAATAATTCCATACAATTTGGACGTACAAGATTTATACTGGCAATGGAAGTTTGCAGGTTACACTTCTATTAGTAAATATATCTGCTTCGTCTACTTATAGGATCCGGAATATCACTAAAATTGTTTTGTAAAGACATTGAAAGTAACAATATGATTTGCATGGCAAAAATTAGAAAGGGGGGTCAACGAATTTAGGTTTATGAGAGAAGGTGATTGGAATATAATGTTTGTGGAATGTGCTTATATACATAATACTTAAATGTACAGAATAGTAGGTGTAATATCCGTTTCAACCACATACCAGATGCACACAATTTCAGGTTGAAGATAATGCTCATGAGAAAAAGGTGATACATGTATGGACAAAGAACAGATTGTGCATATTTGGTAAAATAAACACTACAGGTGATGATGATAAGTCACAATTAAATAATAAATTATTCTGCAATACATGCAATTATTATATGCTATTAATGTCACCTAAGTCTTTGTTATGAGCATTTTAATAGGTACTACATAGATTGTTCCAACTTGAGATACATTAGCGTATCCTTAGCAAGCAACTTGAAGCAATAACACATCCTGTGTTGGAGAGAATATTCTACTTTACACAATTGCATTGACTGCATTTTCGGTAAATATTCAGCGCTGGAAATAAAAGTGAACAAAAACACCCAAAAATATTGAGTCAGTCAATCGAAGGATAAATAGAAGCTTCAGTGAGAATATAACTTAATTTAATTTAATTTATTTTATTTTATTTTAATTTAATTTATAATAATTTTAATTTAGATGTATGGACTATGAAGTCTGAAAAAAATTCTTATCTTATCTTCTAACTTTTAAGAGAAACCTCTAAGGTACGACTCATACTACAATTCATAACTGTAATCAATGACCTAAATAATCTCAGGTTAAACTATGCAAAATCAATCCGTTTTACAATTTTTGTTTTAGTTTTTCAATGGAATATCTGTAAACCAATATATATATATATATATATATATATATATATATATATATATATATATATATATATATATATATATTCACACACACACACACACACACACACACACACACACATATATATATATATATATATATATATATATATATATATATATATATATATATATATATATATATATATATATATATATATATTGAGTCGTATATCAATGATAGAGCGTGCGTATATACTATACAAATATTTTCTGTATAACATATACAAATTTTCATTTTATATGGGAGAAAAACCTGACGGTCATAAACAATGCACTGTTTGGGAGTAAACTCTTCATATCCCCCTTGCATATATGTGTGCACAAAAAAGAAGTTATATAGTGATTCCTAATTTTGTGTACATTTCCTTCATGTTAATTGCATTATCTTTAATGTAATAATATTACATGAAATGAAAATACAAGGCTGATAGTTAACATTAATTGTTTTAATAATGTACATGCAAACATTGAATATACAGCGTTCTTCCTCATGGACAGTAACATGACGGCCATTTACTGTAACACAGTACCAATTGTTTTTCCATAGACCACAATGCTAATGTTTTGTGAAACATAATTTCTATCCAATCTCAGCATGCATGTCGCACACTGTTGGACAAGGATATAAATTGGAACTCCGTTGCATTTAAGAGATAATTCTTCTGGAACTAGACAGTGGAAAGATTTATCGAGTCATATAAGCTTACTTGTTGACAACAGGCTCAACATTCGTTAAGCCTAACAGATAGTACAACTCTTAAGTAATGCACCAATCACGGCTAGTTTTATGGTTTATTTCTAAATACAATGTTCCCTACACCTTAAGCTCCACCCACCTGGGGTTGTACATTTGGTACCGTTATACCTTGCATCTATAGGGAGACTATGATTGGAGCCAGAAACATCAACATAATGAAGGAACAAGAAGGAATGAAACAATTGCACCCTAACTACATTTCGTTGAAATCGTTTCTGTTCATATTTCCCTATTCCAATTGACTGTCAGTGACACTTACAATAATTATCCTATGTTTCCGCTGTGTGGGCCCTGTTTGAAAAATCACCTGTTACATGAAGATGACCCTGTCAGAGATCTCGTTCACATTTTGCATGAGGTTCCTAACAATCATATTCTGTACCGTGATGTCTGTTCCGTAGAATGGGTTGCTGCTAATCTGATTATGTTGATTCTATTGATTATTAAACGCTTGGGAACTTGATAGTCAACAGTCTGCTGGTGTGCAGTTTGAAATTGCTTTGTTGTGGGGGATGACATCATCATTACTTGGGTCTCCGTTGTTGCTCAGGTAATTGGAGTAAGTCTGGTATTGTTTGTCACTAATGATGCTTGAGTAGCTGTCTATAACTTTATATTTCTGTGGCATGAAACTTTCATAATATGAGTTGATGGTTGCTTTTGTCTCTTAACTTATGAATTATGTACTTTTGGCTGCTTGTGTTTGTTGATATATTTCTTTCTATACTATTTGCTTTTGTCTCTTAACTTATAAATTTTGTACTTTTGGCTGCTTGTGTTTGTTGCTATATTTCTTTTTATACTATTTGCTTTTGACTCTTAACTTAAGAATTATGTACTTTTGGCTGCTTGTGTTTGTTGATATATTTCTTTCTATACTATTTACTTTTTCATTCATTTGTTTCGCGATACATCCAAATTCACTAATTCGATTGATTTGTTTCCTAAACCATTTTGGGTTTGTTAATGAGATTGGCATAGTGTTGGGTGCAATATAGAAAGGATCTGCAGGCTGACACAAGTATCCTGGTCTTGGCTCTGCATACCGTTTGTACATGTCAAATGGATTTTGATCTCCGTTGTTTTTATTTTCTTACATCTTAGGATTAATATCGCTGTTGTTCTTGACAGCTCCAGTTCTTATTTTTCTGCCTCTAATTGAGTTCAAACTACTCCAGGCCATGCACATCTTCCATTAGTGTAACATCCGCCCCATTTCATATTGTAATATTCAGTCACTCCCCTCAGACGAAAATGCACACAGTTGATAAATTTACAATGTTGTAACAATAGCTTCCAGTGTTTCTATCCCCATTAGTTTTTTGCTATGCAAGATATTTAATTCTTCGTCTGTGATCAATTGAGTCCGATTGGGTATATTTCCTTTTCCTTTAGATTTTAAATCGTTTTGATTAGCAAAAAGAGCTTCCCTTGTTAATAATGCAAAATATGTGTCATTTCCTTTCATGATTTAACTTGATATTTCTTGATGCAAGATGGCGATCAATGGAGCTGCTTAAGCTATTTGGTTAAATTTCAGCTTAATCTTTTTCCAAACACTTTGTATAAAACCAACCAGGTGCTTATCTAATTCAGATGGGTGTATTTCAAGCGAATTTCTGATTTTATTGTTTTCATGAAAGAATGCTGTCACTAGCCTTGCATCAAATATTGTCTTTTGTTTTAAAGTGTTTGCTTTTTACTTCCTTTTTTTAAATTTCAGCATATCATCAGCTTCATGTAAATATCAGTCTTCCTTAACACGCTACCATTTGGACAAAGAATGATCTTTTTTACTTACAAAAGTTTCAGCCGTATCTATATCAATCTCTTCAACTAACTCAGTTTAATAGATAAATTATTAATTCATCATATTCATGTTGTTCAATATGTCATGTAATATATATATATATATATATATATATATATATATATATATATATATATATATATATATATATATATATATATATATATATATATATATATATATATATATATATATATATATACCAAACAGAACAGATTGTGCTATACCTGGATTCTGTAGTAGAATCTTGATAATAGTGGGCATAAATAATAGTTTAATACAAAAAATACTATCATACAGGTTAGAGAAATTAAATTCGTACTCTACGGAGTTTCGAACCCAGGTCCGCGAGCAAATGGCACCCATCGCCTTGCCTGCGCGCACCAACCCATATACCGTCACGACTAAGCACGCATCACCAAGACAATGATGGCACTGAATCGTTTCTTATAAGCTCGTGCGTAGCAGACACACTCGCAAGGCAAGGCAAGGCAAGGCGATGGGTGCCATTTACTCGCAGACCTGGGTTCGAAACTCCGTAGAGTAGTAATTTAATTTCTCTAACCTGTATGATAGTATTTTTTGTATTAAACTATATATATATATATATATATATATATATATATATATATATATATATATATATATATATATATATATATATATATATATATATATATATATATAATTCAGAGGTAATATGTAAAAATCGAGTAAAGTTCGTAACAAACAAAATAATAAACAAGCCAATTCTATACAACTTTTGCAAATGAGTATCAAGAGCAAAAGAATTATGAAAAAAGGAAATTAACGTGTACTTTGGTCTAAACAAATATAACAATATGACACTCCTGCCATGAATCATATCCATTTTAGCATTTTCACAGGTTGGTGCTATGTGACACGAGTCGTTTAGAGTACATTAGTTGATGTTTACAATGCTCTCCGCTCTGGTTTATAGAATCAGTCTCGAAAGCTAGATTTTTAACAAGCGATTGTGATAGAGATGGTTTACGATAAAATATCTCCTATACACAACTTGCGGAAATAATTGCGTGCATACAATCATATTTTAGTTATCAAGCATATCATGTTTAATACAGCAAGCAATCTTATGTCCTTGTGCTTTATTATTGCCTATTTCCACTCTCTATTACATACACCAGGGTCCATAGGTGGTTTGTTCAGATTTATGTCTCCAGTATTATATTCAAATTATCAAAAATAGCATCAATTACGATTGTTATAACTAAAATCACCAATGGTGATACAGTGGGTGCAGGAGGCAAGATCCTCCTAGTCTGATAGTGGGGCAATTTAAGACTGTGGTAATATTTCAGTTTAGATTGTACGTCCGTGCAAATACCTTGATATTAAACACTCAATAACTGTTTAGTTCAAACATGCATTTTTCAGTTGCGACCCATCTGTGATGCATGGTTCGCTATGGAGAACTGCGAAAGCCAGATGAATGACAGGATACCTCTTGATCCTCATTAGTTAAGAAAAGCGTGTTAATGATTAATGTTAGTATATGCCGACGTCTATCAACTGGTGTTTTGAAATAAATTAGTTTAAATATTTTGGTAGATTGTTAGCAACACATTGAATATATTTCATGGTTAATGGGTATCATTCGCATCAATCAGAAATGCCATGAAAGTAGACTGCTTCTTAACAAATAGTACATTTTTGTTTAGCAATGGCGATCAACAGGCTGTTTAGTTTAATATGTTGAATAGATATCACTAGATATGAAAGCACTTTATACCAGGATCCATTCTGAAGAATGTGGTGAAATTCTTTTGTTACAGATGTTAAAGTTTGTCTGTTATTAGTAAACAACAGTCATATGTGATAAGAGTTATGCATTATTTACACAAATTTTTAAAGCACTTGTTGTGGCAATAACTTTTGTAAAATTTAACAAAATGTCTTAAGTTCTTTTATGCGAGATTGTCTTCTGACAAAATTGGCAGAATACGGTTCAGCGATTCTCGAAAGGAAGATTATGGGTTTCTTAATTTTAAGAACGCCATCCTTATTTTTTGGCCTATTTGAATTATTTGTAACAGTCAGCTTTGAGACCAACACATATGCTATTTTGGTAAAAGAACGGACAGTTGATTTCTGATCATAGGGCGCATAAAGTCTTTATCCATCATCTGACGAGAACAAACACATGTACATGGTGCCTGGTGGTGGTGGTGGTGGCAACAAAAACCTGTGGACAATAGCGCTACAACTATCATGTCATAATATCTTCTGTGATATGGGGATAATACTGGACTACATGCTTGCAAGAAATGTAGTACAGCACCATTTACACTCACTGCAAATGTATCCGCTGTGGAGACGGTCATCAGGTGCCAAACTGCAATGCAGAAAAAGACATCATACAAGAAATATGAAGGTCATATACAAATTTCACAGTAAAGACAATCCTAGAGCTTGATCACGCAAAGCGAGAAAATTCTCAATTACAGTAGAACTTCTGCAACGTGTAATGAAAAGTAACCAATGACAATCATGGTCTTACATCATAAAAATGTTAGGTAACTTAACATACATAACATCACATCAGAGTTAATATAACGGACTGACCTCAATCAATAACAATCAGCGAAAATGTTCATTTAGATCTCCTGCAACGTTTTGGCACGGAGCACTATTTTTACCCATCATATTTTCTATAAAGCTTGAATAAAACTGTCAGGATGTTGTTCTCACATAAAGACAAACATGGAACAAAGTGTTTTCCAGAACGATATGCTGCTGAATTTACCATGTATAGCGTACCTATTGACTCTACTCAACCTAGAAAGCCACGTCAAAGACCGTTAGGTTCTATACTCAAAGCAATGCATGACCAAGAAGGAATACGTTTGCTTTAATCATCTCTTTCAGTAGATGGCAATACCCTGAAAGGGTTGTAAGGCTCGTAAAAAGCACATGAAAAGACAAAAGATTGACAACACGCACAGATATACTAATAAGAACTCCATCCAGTCTACATGCAACTCGGCTATATCATCAAACAATATGGAGAAAAATCTTAAATATGCGTGGTTTACTATAGAAAAGCCTCAATACATCAAACGGATCAAACACCAAATCGTTTTCAGAAACCAACATCTGCTTTGAATATTGGAATCAACACAGACAGGCAGCCATTGATCATATTAACTCTTCCATTAAACCATGGGTCCGATGAATGCCACGCCAGGACAAAACAGAGATCATGAATACCACCCGAATTCGACCTGCTATCATTGTAGAACCGCGTTAACGCGGTGGTAATTTCAGTACACTCCTTGTTGGTTAATAGTTCAAATACTATGTAGTTATTGGCGACATCCATCATGATCAGTGCATACTTATGCATACGCCACTTGACCTTCAATAATTCGGCAAGCTGCACCTCTGGTGAGGCCGAGATGCTAAACTTCAGATGGACGATTTTGCGCGGCTGAATTAAGCTAACCTTTCGCACGGTCTATCTGCAACCATTTCTACATATAATCTATGGGAACTCGCGCGGCCACTGCCTGTTTTCAATAATCCTTTGGACTGTGGTAAACTGATTCAAAATAGGTCTCCATGGTCCATTATATTGGGACAGTCTTCAGTTAGATGCGCGCCCACTGACAGCTAGCTTAGCCATGATCCAGCTATTATTCGATCGTTTATGGGGTCCAAAGTCAATATTGTGCCACTAAATGTTTGGAATCATATTGTTGGAAAATATGAACTCTTACAATTGTAATTTTTAAAACGATACTATCGAATATAATGTTCATTTTATTTTGAGTACAATAAGGATGACGCTATTGCACTTGAAATGTAGTCGAAATTTCAGTAGAATTTCGAAATGTGTAATCAACCGTTGGAACACATGACATGGCTCATGTTATTCAGATTTGCAGAACTAAGAAAGTGCTTGTTGAAGAAATTCTGCATGCAAAGATATATGTTTTGCCATTCGTAATATCAGCTAAAGAAGACATGCGTATGCCTTGTCACTTGAATGATACTTGTAGGGACCACAAGAATTGTATATCTGTCTTTTAATCAGAAACAGTGTCAGAAAGTTTAACGTGGAATATTGCAAAGAAACTATAATGTGGCAGTCCACGAAAAAGCTGCTTTTGTTTATTCATAAACAAATTTAATCAAGCAAAATGTAAAGCGTCTACTACATGATTGTACACGATTTCTTTTTTATTAAAGTAGTTACTAATACACAATTTGGCACACGTGTCATGCACGTGAGTGCATTATGAAATTGTGCAATATTGTAAAATATGGCACAATTTTGACACTGAAGAACTCACAAATCTGACAAAATAAAGTTATAGGAGAGGAAAATGAAATGATCACAATAAATCAGATTAGAGACGTAGTTCTCCTGGCATGTGCAAGTTTTTGTTTTTCGCTGCGTGTTACTCGGCCAAATAGAGCACATTTTTAGACAAACATGGTAGACTGCTGTACGTTCTAAAACTACGAAGAGGCGATGTATAATAAGCTAACGGCATAATAACTATTAACAGCGATGTTACTGGAATTAAACAGAAGCTAACCAAAAAAATCAAACAGTAGCCTCCAAAGTGTAAGAGAATGTTGCCAGAGTTTACTGGAAGAGGCACATTGAAATGAAAAGCTTCGTGTCCCAGGTTGTGGCTAAGAACATCGTGTATGCTCTGTGTAGAGTGACCTTTCGATGGCATTTGTAAAATTGTGTTGCGTGCCACTCTGACGTCATCTGTGATGAGCGATTCATCTGGAAGAAAAACAAATCCCTTAAAATACTTGTCTCATGTGTTTATATGCGCCTGGAGAGCTAGAACGCAGACTCGGTTTTTACTTAGCTGTCAACAGGCAAGGGCATGACACACGAACTATTTTTATCTTTGGCACTAATGGGGCAGGTCCTAATCACGGTTTCTTTCTTCGATTTTCAAGTGCATCTTCCATGGCATGCTAGACATTCGGCCGTCTCACGTAGCCAGTCATATGGTGCCTATGCGACGATGGGTGTCGGTTTTTAGCTTTAATACCTCTAGCTGGTGTATGGGAGGAAAAGGTACATCTTGGAGTATTCTTTGGACTTAATCAGATGTGGTGATAAAGAATAAAAAGAATCACAGAAGACCCACAATATATACATATGAAATATAAGAATAATTAAACTTAAACGAATTTCTCACACAAGAACAACTCGTTCAATGACAAGTCGTGGAATTATTTTAAAACAATTACCATACAATTCTTAAAACTTATAAGCGCCGTTTAGCATTCTAATGTACAAAAGTAGTTTTCTTCGATACCATTTATAAAGCATTGGCCAACTCAGTGCACCAAGGAATGACTGACTGACTGATCTGTTATTATAGTCATGTGTCCAAGCTTGTGTATTATGACTGGTTAAAGTCCTGAAAAGGGCTAGTGGCCTCCTCTCCTTCCGAGGCAGGGCTCACCCGTGTATCAGTGCTTGACACTTTTATGCCCCGGCGCATGGGCTTAATAGCCCCCCCTAGATGGTTTACCACCTAAACCGGACATCACCTTCTCGGTGGTGTTGCTAATCCAGGGAGGCACTTAGCCCTAAAGCTGGGCTTTTGGTATAGTGCTTGACCTTTTAATTGACCTTAAAACAGACCTCTATTGGGTAGTATTCACACAGTTCAACCGCCTCGACCCCCGGGCTCGGAAAAGGCAAAGTAAAGGATCCAGCAAAGGGCGGTATCGTAGTTAATTCCTCCATCTGTGTGTTATAGCTCTTTCCCTGTGTCCGGCTTACCCTAAGTCCACATAGTATTATTGGCTTTGAAAGTGTAATCTTTCCACTGTGTTTCATGTGGCCCAAGGGCGCTTCCTTCTGCACTTCCTCATTCCTTGATTGTTGTATCCCATGGTGTTCCTCGTGTTGACGATGTCGGCAATGGATGTCGCTTCCGCCCACTAAGTTAAGATTTGTTTTTGCCCGTTGCCTATTGGGGGTGGGAGTCCCTATCATAGCCAAACATGCGTAAGCCACATACAAGTCGAATAAAGATGAGTTGTGAAATTTCCTACTGTATATAAGTATTATGTTTTTGTGTACTATGCGTACTTTTAGGTTCCAAAAGTTTGTGTCAAATTTGGAAGGTATAGGCTACCTTGTGTAATTCAGTGGTCTTAATTTGTTTGGTGGGAATATATATTTTTTCTCTCCAATCATCCCTTCATGGGCCAATAATGTAGTTGTTAGCCTAAAAAGAGCTCTTTATCAAAGTGAGCCCTATGTATGGCATTCTGAATAATCCTATTTCACTCCGCTGCTGTTATAACAACGGTGGTGTAGCAGCAGGCTGGGTGAACCCTACAAAAGTTTGCTCGAATCCTTAACGAAAAATAAAGGTTCCTTCAGAGGGCTGAAAAAAAGTCAATAGCACTAAACCAAAGTCTCTAACTAATTATATTTCCATACGGTAAAGAACCGGTAATTTAAATCGCCTGATATTAGCTCAGTTTGTTATACTATTATTGAAGTTATTTTGTCCTTACTTTGTAAGGCTATTTTGTTTACTCGTAAAGCGACTCAATTGTTGTCCTTCCACCCTGCCTGCTGCTATTGATGGTCAAGGGGAACTAACCAAAGATTTTATCTAGACCAACACGATATCTTGACCTAGGTTCATCTATATTTATTGTTATAAATCCAAATGGAATAGATTGTGCTTTAGAAAAGAAATTTTTAAATTTAATCATATCCATATCCCCTGAACACCAAGTATAATAAATATTTTGTAAGGTATAATTATCTACTCCATTAAACACAACCAAAATATTACAGTTATCTCTAATCACTTTAGGTATCTGTGTATATCGTTGTGTAACATAAATCACGTCTGTGTTTTTGTGACGACCTCGAGAAAATATTCTAGCTGGATTAGATTGTTTGTCCAACATCACATCGTCATATACTACGAGATTATTAATGAATCCATCTAAGTCATCTACAGATGAGCTTCATCTATATTTGTGATAAAGTCAATAATATCGTCACCATCTTTATTAACTGATGTTGCTTTTTCATTAAAATTCTTAAATACTTCGTAACAATGTTGATCATCTACAGACAGTGCTATTAAATATAGTTTGTTCCATCTCAACCACCTCATTATTAAATTTAATAATAATTGTGTTTTACCTGATCCAGATGGACCTATTATAATCATTCTTATCGAATTTGGTAATGCTGGATGGTGCTTCACTGGTTCCTGTTTTCGTGTCGCCGAAAAATCAATTATTGTATCCATATTATTAATAACATGAGTTTATATTGTGTTCGATGTAGATCATCTACACCCACCACTGGATTGACAACAATAATAACGAAAAAATAAACGACATGCATTAACAGGTAAATGTGTAAAATGTGGTACAAAAAATATAAATTGATCTCACGGACAACAAAGATAGGTGGGGATATAGCCGCATCATTAGGAAAATTACCCGGGTTACCATGGGCTAAATATGTTGGTGAGAAACACCTCCCTGGATATAATTATTGTGGTCCTGGAACTCGACTTGATATCCGATTTGATGATCAAGATCAACCAAGACCAGGAGAGTATCCAGTAAATAAAATTGATCAAGCATGTCACATTCACGACGTTGCTTATAAAAATCCAGATTTGCAACAACGGCATCTTGCAGATGTAAAATTAATTCATGCATTAAATTCTATACCCAATAAATCTGTTAGAGAGAAACTCGCTAGTTTTCTAACAAAATCCGCTATGAAAAGTAAAATAATGTTAGGGGCTGGCAATTAATTATATAATTATTATAATGGAATCTATTTATTATAGCCCAAGAGGGTATTGGAGGGGTAAAGCAGCGATCACTAAACTTGCTAAAGCAGCAAAAGTTTCACATTCTGTTGCTGCAAACTGGTTAGCACGACAGGCAATATGACAAATTTATCTACCACCACCAAAAAAAAATTCAATATGCTTATTTTGATGTCAGTGTTCCTAACGAAGTTCACAAAGCAGATATTTTGTTTTTACTACACGATACTATTAAAGCACCTTGTCGAAAGTCACGCATATACAAATACGCATTGACTGTTGTTGATATTGCAAGTAGATATAAAGAAGATGAACCATTATCAACAAAAACATCATTTGAAGTTGAGCTGCGTTTGAGCGAATTTATCAAAGTGGTGGTCTACAATGGCCACAACTATTACAAGTAGATCCTGGCAAAGAATTGTTTGGTACATTATCATTTTTGATGAAAAACATAACGTTACAATCAGACGAGGGCATACTGAAATTCATCGTGATCAAGCAATCGTTGAACGATTTAATCGAACACTTGCTGAGCGGTTATTTGGATATCAATATGCGAAGGAAATATCTGCTGACTTTAAATCCGGTGAGCGATCTCGTGAATGGGTTGCAAGGTTACCAAGTGTGATATCTGCATTAAATAATGAAATTACTCGTGCAACTTCCATAAAACCTTCTAATGCAATAACAAAAAATATATACCACGTAGCGATGAATACGGACGAGGTCAACAACCAATATTAGGTAATGTGATTGTGAGATATTTATACGAACCAGGGGAGTTGGAGGGTGGTAAAAGACGAGCTACTGACCCTATCTGGAGTTTGACCACACATACAATTTCTAGCTTGGTTAGATCTACTGGAAAACCTACTATATACAGACTAAATTCTACTGCACCTCAACGTGGATTTGTGCGTGAACAATTGCAAGTAATTCCTGCAGATACACAATTACCGCCACCTTCACTTATGTAAACTAGAACCCCTACGTCGATTACATTCAAGACAGGTCAACATCACATTTTTACGTGTGTGACCAAGATCACTATTTATTCTGTCTACGGTAAATTGTCTTGGATTATTATTCGAATATTGCCATAACATTATTGTGTTACAACTTGTACAGTGATTATTCTGTAATTGTTTTATTTTTATAATAAATTCAGTATCAATATCCAGGTCACGTTTATTTTTTTTTTGTCACATTGTTTATAAGACGCTAATTTTTTCTTTATTACAACAGCATCATTAGTAATTTCTTCAGTTATCACATAATCTATAATAACCCTATGTAGTTGAGTTATTCGTCTGACGCGAGATACTGCAAGATATACTAAATTTGACCACTCGATCCGGTCATCTACAATCCAGATATTTGTATCAGAAATAGTTAATCCCTGTGGCGAATGAATCGTTATAGCGTATCCTAACGTCCACAGTGATTTATCTATATTCAATGCTCCTTCAACTATATTAATATTTACCAAAATAATGTCATTCAATACTAGATTTTGTACTCCGCCACCAGGAATTTTAACTTCAATATTCTGTCGTCGAGTATCTGCTGGGCGATAACATAATGGTACAGGTAGATGTGAAAACCTTTCTTTATGTAACGTAAATAATTTCTTCTGCAATTCATCAAGAACTATCTTTCTACTTGCGACTATCAAATCAGTAGTTCTCCATAAAGTTAAAAAATCATTCATGGTAGTTTCTGGAATTACCTCACGCATTATCTCACATTGCATTTTATCTGGTTGTAGTCTGATTAATCTTTTAAGTTCTTTCAGCGGTTCATCAATAGCTCTATGATCAGCATGTATTTCTTCGTAATAATCCGCATTATTCTTTAGCTATTCATGTGGAGACTATCCAACAAAAGGCGGCGGTTGACCATGATCACCACACATAATCACAGCCGTGTTTTTTGTTAATAATCATTCAAGAAATTGTTTTAGTGTTTCTAACGACACCGTGTCTATTTCGACCCATATAATATACTTAGGTATATAATTCTCACCCATTCGCTCAGAAAACCATGTATCTCCACACCATCTAAAAAAACTATGATAAGTGCAAGTGTTGACCCCTCGTTCTTTTATCTCTCTGGCTAGTTTATGTGTAGGTATCAAAACGATCATATCTGAATTGTTGTTCATAAATAATTTAATCACACGAGTTGTTTTACCTGACCCTCCACACCCATTAAGATAAAAAGTCTTATGTCTAGCCACAGGATCGTACACAGATGGTGGAAATGATTCTAATATTTGATTATTATTTATGTAATATATTTCCTTAATTTCAACGTCAGCAAATTCAGAATAACTAAGTATATTTTCTTGCTTTATCCTCCATGTTTCCCACTCATCATTACCGAGTAGCGGATTTAATAAATCCTTATATTTTTTGTTTATATTAAATGAATCCGTAGCTACTCTAACAGCGTGACGAGGAAATCTATTTATCATCGACAGTAGATTTATAGAAACATAGGCTAACATTGAAGATCTCAAATGAGTAAACTGCGGTGAGTCGCCATCAAGATAGCTCATAATAGTACCTAGTTTGGTCCCATCCGATAAATAAGTATTATTTCGGTTTATAAATGTGTTTCTCTCTGTTGTATCAGCGATTATAAAATCTAACTCAGCATCGTCCATAATCAATCTTGTACAGTGTCGTTTATAACCGTATGAACCACCTTGAGTGAACTTACCAATTATCTTTCTACCAACATCTTTTGCGCGTTTCTTATCGTGCTTGTCTCTGTATTTACGTATATTATTATTAATTTTAATAAAATCATCTTCGGCAAGATCAGGAAATTCCTTCCTGGCATCTTCTATATTATTAATCTGTCCGGTTCTGGTAACCAAACTTGCTTTTGAGGACTATAGGATATAATCGCTTCATTTACTTTTAACGATACTAATACTCCAGCATCAATCATATATCTTAATAACACTATTGGTGCCCAACATTTTTCTAAAAAGTGTTTACCAAACCAAAATATAAGTAATCGGATGGAGATCTTTTGCGAACTCAAATGATTCTATATATGCAAATCCTGTTATGTCAAAATCTGGTAAGGGTCCATTTATTGAAACTCTAGCCATGTCATGTTTAGGATGTCCGAATCTGTTAAAATATTTAGAACACTCACCATATCCAAGAAAACTTCCAGGATAACATGCAGCCATATCAACTGATATAACATCATTATAATCGTATTTAGTATTCCATAATCCACCGTGTCCATATTCTATGCAACGTTTTTGTATATCCTCAATAAATTCTGATCTTGTAGGTTTCCATGATTTTTTTCCTGAGCGAAATGGGCCGCGACTGATGGCACGGTAAAACAATTATTCAGTAGTTGTCTGACTTTGTCATCGTCAGAAGTATATTTTAGTGCAAGATTTCTCATTTCTTCATAAAGAGATTCTGTACGATAAATATCACCATTGGGTCGTACAAATTGATCATGATAACCGTGTTCCGAACTCTTAAATAACCAAATTGATACAAGGTCTTTTCTACTTATATTTTTAATAAAATCAAATACATGGCCATTATAAAATTTAATCATTCTGTCTCGTGGGAATATTGTTACATCATCAGTCCATGCATGTGCATTATGATCAATAATTGTTATAGGGCTTTCATTTTTTGTATATTTTGGTTTGTACAATATCTCTCCCGTTAACGTTTTTACTGTTATTGGAAATCTTAATGACTTTTCTAGCTTAGCAACATCCATAATAGATGCACCAGAAGTTTTAACGGTTTCTGCCCATTCACATATTTTTTGCGTCTTAAGTCTGTTACGCCATTGCCACGCATAGCATTTGTAAAATGTTCAGTAATGCGCTCCGCAACACAGTTTATTCTTGACTTTGATAGTCTCATAGGTTTGAGATCCGTAATATTAGGTTTATCATTTAGTAAAACAATCCATATACCACAGCAGTAACAGGATACCCTCGCTCAAAATACGGTCTATCAATACTAGTCAGTATTCCAGGTTTGGATTTGTTACTTAATAATATCGTTTTATTATTTCCAGACTGTAAAAGAATAGGATTCCTCTTGTCACGAATGATCCAAATATTATCGTCTGTCTTCACAATAAATTTTATTAAAATAAGATATTTTTGATTATCAAGGTGGTTAATAATTACTTTCCCCCGTTTGTCGTTCATTACATTAATAACGTTTTCAACTCTAAAAGTGGACCATACATATTTTGCACCTTCTTTACAAAATTTCTTCTTAGCCTCACGGATACGTTTGGTTATATCTGTATTTGTTAAAGCTAGACCTTTTATCGAAACACTAAATTTATATTCTGGTAGTCTGTCAAGATCAAATCTAGTAGCAGATGGTTCAATTGCTGATAATTCTTCCATTATTATAATTAAGACAAATATTCAAATTGAAATTTAGTATATATATATATATATATATATATATATATATATATATATATATATATATATATATATATATATATATATATATATATATATATATACATACATATATATTTTATATATATATATATATATATATATATATATATATATATATATATATATATATATATATATATATATATATATATATATATATATATATATATATATAAACATTCATATATATATATATATATAAACATTCATATATATATATATATATATATATATATATATATATATATATATATATATATATATATATATATATATATATATATATATATATATATATAATGATTCAAACTGAAAATAAGTGTATTTAGTTGAAAATTGGACATATTTGTCATTGTGATAAACCATGCGTAAACAAAAACAAATACTGTAGTTACCATATACAAAATATTGGACATGAAAGTACTGGACCAAAACCCTGCACACAATGAGATATTGGAGTTAGGGGGAAACCGCAAATTTGTGCAAATTGTTGAGGTAAAAAATATAGGGAACTTAAACGCTATTATGACAAAAAAAGATACATCGACAGGTAAATCCCCTATAAAAACAGAAAAGGATTATCTAACCAGATTTCAAAACAATGATTTAGACAAATAAATATTATATACAAATGGAGCAAAGAGAATTTGTGAGACATCCAATATATACGAATTACGAGGCGTCCAGATATGGTATTATTAGACATTGTAGACTAAAGAATCCAGTTGGTAGTATTGATAATGCTGTTTATTTTAGATTTAACGTTAGTGGAAATAAAAGATATCTATCACATAAGTTCATATTCGAGTGTTATTTTGGGGTCGTTAAAGATGGATGTGTTATTGACCATATTGATAGATCTCGGCAGCATAACGAATTATCTAATTTGGAACCTATTACACAGAGAGAGAATTCCAGACGTGGAAATACTGGTATTCATCCTAAGATTCCTAAGTCAGTCATATCTACTAACATAGTTACTGGTGAAAAAATAGTTTTTAATTCTATGTATGCAGCTGCCAGATATTTTGGTATTTGCACGCCTCCAATTAAATGTGTAGCTGATCATAAACGAAAATCTGCATATTCAGTAAAGTATGACCAAAATATTATATTTGAATACGTATAATAACTGTGTACTCTTAACTCAGAATAATATTATTTTACTTTATAAATAATTCGACTCTATCAATCTTACCAAGGATCCTGTTTAGCAATAATCATATTTCCTGACTGGGACAGGGAATCACTTTCATTATCACTTTTCTCAGTTTCGCTATCATGTATTACAGAATCAAATAATATAATCCGTTTAAGTTGAGTCACACGATTATCAATCATATTCTTATATATATATATATATATATATATATATATATATATATATATATATATATATATATATATATATATATATATATATATATATATATATATATATATATATATATAGTCTGTTTCTAGCATACGTTATGTTCATTATATTGGTTTTTTTTATATATCAAGGATTTAACATTGCAAAAAGTGTTCAATATCCCTTGTAGAGACTATGCTAAATCTGCCCTATTTTATTATGTTTCTTTATATATGAAAAACCTGCCATGGAAACTGCTCATGCATGAAAGTGATATTTGGTATATGTTGCAATAAATATGATAATTTTTCTGTTATATATTTTTGCCATGTATGCATATAACTTGTCAAAATAATACTGTTATATGGGTCGTAACATTGTATCAATGTAGTCTTGTCTTTTTGATTGTGCAGTTGTCTCGTATAATATTCGTATAGTACATTTTTACTAATTTGCATTTTAATTTCGTTAATGTGTTATTAATGCGTTATTAATGCGTCTTCTAATAACGTAGGCTTATACCCTCTGTAGGGTCCGTGCAAATGATGTAAAGTGAGAGCATGAACAAAACCTTACTTGGTTTTACCTGACTTGAAATATATATGCACCTGGTCAATAATTATCTCTTCTCAGGTGCAAATATCATGCTAATCACGTGGTCCAGGGTCACACATAATACATCCAGCGTATTTTACTTTCCGCTTGGTTGGTTGCTATTGATTTCTTCTTTCGGTAATAGCCGAACAGAGATAGAGTACACGCGAGTCACTTTCTCCGTAATTTATACTTTCATTCGGATCTTAAAAGTTTACAAATTGCTTTTCATTGCAAGTGTGTTTTCATTACCATAAAGCTTACCTATTGTTGGAAGACTGAAGAATGGTAAGTAATTATAATAGTTTTCCTGATGATTGGGACAAAGTTTGGCTAATTGTAAGATTTGTTTTCAGTTAAACGACCTTAAACATATACCTTAATGACAGCGATTTCTACGTTTTACGTTTTACGAGGCATACGTGTAAGTTCACACTGAAAGGCGGAGTTATCAGAATTAAATGTCATATTACATTCGCATATATTGAATATGTAGGAATATATGCACCGGTGCATTAGGAGGTAAAAGGGTGCAGGTTACTCTGCCGCATTCCTGCATAAAGACCTTTAACCATAAGAGGACATTTTATGAAGAATTACTGATAGACTTTACAGAAACATTGATACTGATATTTTTCACGGCACCGGTATCGTGGCATACAGGTGACATTTAATCCCTGGCGCTTGCGTTGCATGAGAAGACACGATTCTTTCTGCATAAGTTATGAAAAAACAACGATTTATGTACACATAAAAGCATGGATAAATTACATTTATTATGCCATCAATCCACCTAGGCCACCCATATATATTTAAGAATGTTTTGTTCCGACGTTCTACAAGGGCAGGCTTTCCAAATTAAAAGTAGAACAGCTATCCAATTGCAAATTGCGAATTGTGGTAGTCCAGTAACTTACCTGGCTTCTTCAAGTTGCAACATTTCAAGTCTTTTGAAATTACTGATAGGACATGAACAGTTTTAGATTTTCTCGAAATACGCAGATATGAGACCTCCGAATATGCACTTAAGCCTAGAAAATATTTATATTGCCTTTCACACACTCACCAAAGCCTTCTTTTGTAATTCAAATAATTCCTATGTATTCACTTTCCTGTTAATTCGAGTAATAAATAGCATACAAATGTTATGTCCTTGGATATGAAATATCATTGATTTTGCTCGATATGGCTTGGATATGAAATATCATTGATTTTGCTCAATATGGGCTATTTCGAGTTTTTGAAAACAGCGAGTATTAAGGTGTTTTACGCGTTTTATGGGTGCATGGAGGTTTGGCAAACGGAAAAGGTAAAAAGGGTCGAAACAAATAAATTGCCGAAGCGCAGAACAGCACTTGATAATATTTATTCAGATGTTCGCAAAGTGTAGGATAGTGAGTGCGCCTTTACTATTGAATTTAAGTCACCGAATGGATCTCACTTATTTCCCTCCTATTCGATATTATGACTCACATTAAATGACTCACAATTTGAAATTATGATCCACCTTGTTGCGATTTTATATTATGAATATGACATAATGATGTGCGCATGCGTCCAACAATTCCTAACGCTGCATATTTCACAATCTATATATTCCTATAATGATAAAGCAAATACAAGCAATAGCACAATTCTCTAACAAATTCAGTTATGCATTACGATGCGTAATAGTAGAACATTACACATTTAATTGAAGTTGATTCGATTAAATTTTAACAATCGTGAATGTGAATAATTCGCTAAACGCTACGTTACGATATGTTGATTAATTAGTTATACATATATAATTCCATTTCTAATAAATTAATGATGCATAACGTCTTGATTTTACAACACCTAGTTATGAAATTGAGACAAGTCCCAGCGAAGATATGTTACTTAATGGATCATTTGTTTTCAGATGCATACATATAATTTCAATAGAATTCCTTTCCGCTGTTATACGAGCACACAAGTTTGGCTACTTTTAGTACTGTCTAATGCCTCTCAATTTTTCTATGATTCACTCTTGGCTGCCTCGCTTGGCGCTCGATATTAAGAGGTTAATATTAGGACTTGTCGGCCCGATGTCAGGATAATACTACTGGGTGGGACATCATGCTACACGTCTTCTACTTCATGCCCAGTACTAGATATCACTATAAACTGCCACACTGCAGACACTTTATCGATATGACCAAATAATTGTTAAAGCTACTTTAAGAATTCAAATCACACACACACAGACACACACTCCTCTAGTAGCCTAATTGGCTAGAGCGTCCGTCATGAATGCAGGAGGTTGTGGGATCGAACTCTGACCGAGTCATACCAAGGACTTTTAAAAATGGCATAAGGAGCTTGAAGCTCACTATTAGATGGTTAATGTTAGGACTGCTCGGCCTTGTATCAACATAATGTGACTGGGTAGTATAGTATACTAAAATGCATGTGGCATGATGCCCCTGTGGTCGACATCACTATGAACTGCAAAACTGTTTATATTGTAGCAATATAATTCGTGTGTTAATGTTGTACGAGCATATGACGTGTGTGTTTGTGTACAGATGCTAGGTTTGCATATTTACTAACGGTATGTCTTATGAATAAGTCATTTTAATATCATCGGTATAAGAGATTATGAGGGCTTATATTAATCTTGTGATCAATACATTAAACAGGTAACAACATGAATTGAAATATACATACATTATATTTTGACAAGTATATCCCAACGCGTGCACAGACCAGAATACCCGAGTGATAATATGGCCAGACAAAAAGACCTAGTGATTTTCTTCCTTGTCAGGCTGGTTACTATAGTGATTTCCTTGCTAGAATTGTCAAGCCCATGTCATATATACTAATATTAGTTGTTCTGAAAATTAGATTATCATTGCCATTACTGTATTGACAATTTGGTAATGTCAAGAGGTGGATACATTTCAGCGCAGTAGCCGTTTGCTTCTATTATCCCCTAGGGCAATATCTGCCGTGGATGTGCACAGAATGGTAATTCAATAGCAGTTTTCTTATTGATTGAGATAGAGTGTTAAGCCTTTTTCAAATGCAATCATGTGTTTAGTGATATTACTTTGAGAAAATACCACATGTAGTATCGATCGAATACTGATTCCAAAAAGCAGGCATGTGGCTTAACCATTTGGTACGTAGTAAAATGAGTTAAATGGCATATTTGTTATTCCAAACAACATGTTTATAACAGGGTCAGTATCGATGCATATACTGTGTACATAAGAATTCTAAAGAAACTGATTGAGTTGTCGGACGTACATGCTGTTCACATGTGGTAATCTCAGCCACATACTTCTCAAGTCTGCTGCTATCTGTCTGCAACATGAACATTTGCTGTTCATCAAATAATGGCTATTGATTGATTGATTGATTGTAATTTTACGTCTCATCAGCACTGTTATGCTAATTAGCGTAATACAAAAGTTTACATCTAGGATCATTTAAAAGTAGAAAAAGTTCTCGCATCGACCAGCGATATAAAACCAGAGTTGAAGATAAAACGATAAAATGATAACGGTAATCAATAAAGCTTCCTGATGAACGGGAAATGTGCATGGTATGTTTTAATAAAGACATATTGAAAGATATTTAAAATAAAGAACGGTATATACATTAGACAAAACTGCTCAAGGTTGTTGGCGTTTGAACAATGCGATAGAAATAGTAAAAGTGTTATTACTATTAATGGTAGGTATATCTAACACATAAATATAGAAAATAGCGAAAGTGAAAATATATACATGAGCGCTGCATCCTTCTTCTGGCGCACTTCGAAACGTACATTGTACTTGGTGTGTAAATGTGTAAAATGGTTGCATGTGTGTGCAATGCTGCAAGCAGTATTGCACAGTTTCTGAATAAGCACTGTTTACCCCAACTAAATATCGAAGCAAACGATTCCTCAAAGTCGCTGTATCAAAAATTGATAATCGATACTTGATTAGCCAAGGAGTACAGTTGATTATATTTTACATTCAATTATATTGAAAATGTTTGGAATGATAGGTCATATATGCAAGTTATAGGAGCAAAAAGAACACCAATGATTTTATGAAGTAATACATATTACAAAATCACGGCGTAGTTACTGTAATATTCAATACTGGCGACGATCTTCACATAGAACCTCTATCGAATGTTGCAGAGATAGACTTAGGTCAGCAAAAACATTTACACTAATTTTGGTATTTAATTTTAACACATTAAATTTTTAAAACATGTTATTCAAATTCTCTCTCGTTTACTTCAAATTTCATGCGAACAAATGATGTAATATATAAACAGTTCCCCCGTTGACATAAGGACAAAACTCTTAAAGATACACGGAATTATATTGTTTATGCAGACTGTGTAATAGAATATACCATATAATGTCCAGGTGTTCATTTGATTTATTATTCTTCAAGCTGTGTACATCTTATGCATTTCAAAAATGGAATATTGCAATGTTTTTGAGAATAATCATAGATTTGTACCATGTTATTCGCTCGCAAAAAGATGCGGCAACAGGTTCACTATGGTCCAAACAACATTTGTTTCGGGAGCCGCTAAACATTATACGTCTAAATTAACGTAAGAAATATTATTGTATTTTACACATGCCTATAAACCTTTTACAATAAAGAAGTTCGCTACACTTTACACTTTGAAATAAATGCGTAAACCAGAGCTTGTCTTATTATAGTTCCCTTTTATGTCCATTATTACATCATGAAAGGAAAGCGCACGAGATATATGACGATTAAGCTAAGCATGATGAATTATATTTTATATTGTATGTGCACAACATATTTCATTTCAGTATCGAAGCCATAGCAACATCACTCGATACAATGTTTATATCGCAAGTATTCGCATTATACATACTGAAAATATATTCAATACACACTTCAAATTATAAGAGTCTGAATTAAACGCTTACAATTTTAATTACCTGCTCTAAAAATATGCAAACAGTGCGTTATGAGAGAGCTATATAATTTTATCAGGCTGGTACTTGTTGGCCATAAGATGGTAACTGCTACGGCCAGTGAAAGAAGCAATGTTGTAATTGGATTAAAGCATCGTTTGAATCATTTAGGCATACATACGACGAAGTAATGTAATATTTTACTTTTGTTTAGATGGATTTGGAACATAGAACATCGCGTCTTCATGTGGATGACACAGATGACACCGAAAAGGGATGTGACGAATGTACCACTAATAAACAGACAATATGGGTAACCGTTTTACAGTCTTTTTAGATATTACTACTTGATGTTATACAAGCGCATAAGAAATCGTGTATCTTCACATTCATCATGCTAGCGTGGATACTTTTAGGACCGAATCTTAAGTCCCAGAACTCAAATGATTTACTTTTAACTGAAGGAATGAACACCGTTCAAACGAAGTCAAGGTCAATAATTATATTTCATAGTCTTTTAGTTATCCAATCAAAAATGCATAATTACATCCTTACAACAGGAGAGTCCAAACTGCAAAAATATTATGATCGTTGCTGGAAATTCGAGTAAAAAAGATTATTATTTGATGTGAAAATTTCCTTGTTATGAAATCAGGCATCTAGGATAAGGTAATGAGGCTTATTCGAAAGTTTGGTATTGTTTACAATTGATTCGTTAAGTCTTTACAAGTCATAGCTATTGTCAAAAATATTTCAAACCGGATAATCAAGAACCTTAGCTAAAACTTAGATCAGACATAATAGTCCCAACAGTTAGGTACAATTTGACTTTGCCGTCAAAGTTTAGTTTCAGGGAAGATTGGTCTAGGCATTAACAGCTCTGAACGAGAGTTAACAGCTCAGGAAATTATATACAATTCGGCTTAGCTTCAATAGTTCATTTCATGAAGAAAGCATACTCATTTCATCTCAGTATTTTAAATATTCACAAATATTTGCTTTATGGTTTCACAATTATTCCACTTTAAGTGTTGCTGAGAATATAATATCCCCACCAGACCAAACAACTGACGAAGTAAATCGACTGTAAGTGATGTTTTATGACTGTCAGTGTCGACCGCTAATAAATATGGCAAGGGTATATGAATGACATAGTTAAATACTTTTCTGCCGAATATAATAAAATATTTCTAACTGTCGCTAAAATATTTTATATACTAATTTTAATATAGTAGCCGACACTTTTAATGTTAGGCTCAGAGGTATCATGGCGTATCTGTTTTCAAGTAATAGTTGTGGAGATCAGTGTATCAGCAATGTAAAGTTTTCATGTCCGGAACAAATTCGCAAACGTCTCCTATATTGTGGACAAAGGACTGTTAAAAAATCTAAATATAGCGCATGCTTAAAGTGTATTTAAATTTTCATTTACGTGAAAGAAATACCTTCATAGAAAAACATACTTAGCTGTTGCCTATTTAGCACTGCAATGTACACAAACCACCGTTGTGACGTCATGAAAGTCTGGGTCATGTGATATCATTTACATATCTTCACCATGCAATATGACAACATCAAAGCACAGGCAAAATATGAAAATTAGAACTAAATTATATCCGTTAGTTGGATCATTTCCAAATTTCTGTTATATTTCTGCAATAATTAATTTATTTTCTATCAACCAATAACGAGTGAAAATTTGCATAGTCGTCTTTTTTAAGGGAAGAGGTGTTTCATTGTCTTGACGTTTTATCAATACGGAAAGTATGCCATTGTGATATAGACACTTTTTTTTTCTTCCTAGGATTATAAGAATGTTATCAGCAGCAGAGAGGGTGAACCCTACAACAATATATTTGCGACAAAATCGATTAAAGCCTCAGAATGCCAATTGAGCCTTAAATTAAAGGTCCCATCTTAGCGATTTTGTCGTAAATACATTGTCATAACCACACTCAAATTGCTGCCATCTACGTCTACAAATTTTTGCGACAGAATCGATTAAAGCCTCAGAATGCCAATGGAGCCTTCCTACGAAATCTCATATTTCAACCAAAAAAAAAATAAAGACCCCATCTTAGCGATTTTGTCGCAAATACATTGTCATAACCACACTCAAATTGCTGCCATCTACGGTCGCAAATATGTTGTCATTTCACCCTCTCTGCTGCTGATTAATACAAATTATTTAACCAAATATTTGATCAAGTCCAATACGATATCGTGACCGAGGGTCGTGTAAATTTATTGTTATAAATCCATATGGGACAGACTGAGCATGACTAAAGTAATTTTTAAATCCATTGAAGTCCATATCGGAACACCATGTCTGCCAAATATTTCGTAGCGTATGTGTATCAACGCCATTGAATACAGCAAGAATATTGCAGTTATCGCGAATCACTTTTGGAATTTGAGTATATCGTTGAGTGACATATATCACGTCAGTGTTTTTATGCCTACCTCGGGAAAATATTCTAGCAGGGTTCTTTTGATTATCTAACATTACATCATCGTACACTACAAGATTGTTTATGTCTCCATCGAGATCTTCTACTGATGGTGCATCATCAATATCAGTAATAAAGTCGATTACACTTTCACCTTTAATTTCTGATGCTTTTTCATTATAATCTTTTAGCACTTCATAGCACCGTTGATCATCTACGGATGGGGCAACTAAATATAATCTATCCCACTTCATAAATCGCATTATCAAATTAAGCAGTAATTGTGTTTTGCCTGATCCAGATGGTCCGATTATAATGGCACGGACAGAATTCGGAAGCGCTGCGTGGTGTTTTACCGGTTCTCTTCTTTTAGTCGCTGAAAAATCAATTATATTCATAACGCTATATATAAATTATGGATCTATATTGTGTTAAGTGTAAACAGCGTACTGATACAACCGATCAGACAACCATTACAACTAAAAACAATAGACTAGCGCTTACTGGTAAGTGTGTAACATGTGGTATAAAAAAATTTAGATTTTTAAAAAAAAGCAACTCGGAGGTGATATTGCCGCAAAACTTGGAAAACTCCCCGGAACCCCATGGGCAAAATACCCCGGAGAAAAACACCTTCCAGGATATAGCTACTGTGGTCCCGGAACGAGATTAGATATCAGACTTGATGATCAAAATCAGCCCCGGCCTGGTGAGTATCCGATAAATGCTATTGATAAGGCATGTCATGCTCATGATGTTGCATATAAAAGCAATAATTTGCAACAAAGACATATCGCGGATGTAAAATTAATTCATGCCTTAAATGCTATTCCCGATAAATCCTTCAAAGAAAAATTGGCTTCATGGTTGGTCAAATCAGCTATGAAAGGCAAATTAGTGTTAGGTGCTGGTAATTGAAAACACCAGTGTTTTTATAGTATGGAATCTATTTATTATTCTCCGAAAGGATACTGGAGGGGTAAAGCAGCAATCAGTAAACTCGCTAACGCTGCAAAAGTGAAAAAATCCACTGCAAAAGATTGGTTATCCAAACAAGCTATATGGCAAATTTATCTACCACCGCCTAAACAAATTAATTATTCTCATTTTGATGTTACCGTACCCAATGAAGTTCATCAGGCTGATTTATTGTTTTTACCACATGACCATGGTTACAAATACGCGCTAACTGTAGTTGATATTGCGAGTCGATTTAAACAAGCAGAACCATTGAAAACAAAGTCAGCTTCTGAAGTCGCTTCTGCATTTGAAAGGATTTATCGACGAGGTCCTCTAAGATGGCCAAATCTATTACAAGTTGATCCTGGCAAAGAGTTTCAAGGTGCTGTTCTATCAACAATGAAAACTCATAGTGTTACAATACGACGGGGACATACTGCGTTACATCGTGATCAGGCAATTGTAGAACGATTTAATCGAACTCTTGCAGAACGGTTATTTGGATATCAATATGCAAAAGAATTCATCCAAGAAAAACGATCTCGTGAATGGGTCCAAAGGTTACCGAGTGTAGTTGCAGCGTTAAATAATGAGATTACTCGAACTATTAATATGAAACCAAATATTGCAATAAAAAAAGAATATATTCCCGAACAACCGCAGCGGGTTAGCACTCAGCCACTTCTCGGTGATGTTACTGTGAGATATTTATACGAACCAGGAGAGCTTGAAGGCGGTAAAAGAAGAGCTACTGATCCTATATGGAGTGTTACTACGCATAAAATTTCAACTATAACGCGATCAACTGGTAGACCTCCAATCTACAGATTGGATTCAACTGCACCTCAGCGTGGTTTTACACGCGAACAACTACAAGTCATTCCGGACGATACTCAATTACCGCCACATGGTCTTAACTAGCTCCGTTACGTCTATTACACTCAAGACAGGTCAACATCACATTGTTTCTGACATGACCAAGACTGTTATTTTTTCTGTCTACGGTGAATTGTCGAGGGTCTTTATCCGAATACTGCCAGTGCATTATACAATTGCAACTGGCGCAGTGATTATTCTGTTGTTCTTTTAATGCAATTATTACTTCAGCATCAATATCAAATTCTCGTTGTTTTTTTTTGTCCTGCTGTTTGTAGCCAGAGAGTTTTTTATTAATGATGCTAATATCAGTGTTATCATCGTTTGCATTAAAATCATCATCGAAAACAATCCTTCGTAGTTGATTTATTCGTCGTACTCTGGACACTGCGAGATAGACTAAATTTGACCATTCAATGCGATTATCAACTATCCAAACAATTGTATCCGTGATGGTCAATCCTTGTGACGAGTGTATTGTTGTTACATAACCAAGCGTCCATGGTGATTTATCAGCGTATAATGCATCTTCTACAGTATTGATATCAACTAGCACAATATCATTTAACACTAGAATCTGTTTCTCCGTCTGGCCTGGAATTTCAACTTCAATATTCTGCTTTCGTGTATCCAATGGTCTATAACACAACGGCACTGGAAACGTTGGGAATTTTTTCTTGTGTAGCTCAAACAACTTTTTCTGAAGTGCGTCTCTGACTATCTTTCTACTTGCTACTACAAAATCATTTGGTTTCCATGTTTCCCAAAAATCATTCAAAGGTGTTTCAGAAATTATTTCACGCGCTACTTCACATTGAATTCTATCGTGTTGTAATCTAATTAGTTTTTTAAACTCACGTAACTGCTCATCGAGTGCTCTATAGTCAGTATCAATTTCTTCGTAATAATCAACAAATCCTTTTAACCAATTATGTGGACTTCTACCAACAAATGGTGGTGGTTGACCATGATCGCCGCACAATATAATTTTTGTATTTTTTTGCAATAACCAATCAAGAAACATTTTTAATACATCTTCTGAAACAGTACATGCTTCATCCCAAATAATAACCGCTGGAATAAATTTCTCACCCATTCGCTCAGGAGTCCAAGCATCGCCCTTGTATCGAAAAAAACTATGATACGTGCAAGCTTCAACATTTCGTTGTTTGATCTCTCTCGCTAGTCTATGGGTTGGTGTGAGTACAATCATGGACGTTCTCTCTCGATATAATTCTATCGCACGTGTTGTCTTTCCAGATCCACCACAACCGTTTAAATAAACTGTTTTATATCTACAAATTGGATCTGATATCGGTGGTGCTTTAGACATAGATTTTTCACTGATAGAATTATCGTTCTTCAGGTAACTACTTTTAATCTCAACGTCTGCTGATTCAGAATAATCGCGTTGTATTTCTTGTTTAATTCGCCATGTTCCCCAAGTCTCTTCGCTATTAGTAAATTTAGTTATCTCTTTGATATATTTTTTATCGACATACATTGAATCAATTGCAACTCTGACTGCTATACTAGGAAATCTATTTATCATTGCAAATAAATTGATAGATGCATAACCCAGCATAGAAGCTCTCAAATGTAGATATGCAGAGCTTTCTCCATCACTGTAAGTAACAATTCTACCTAACTTTGTTTTATTGGACAAAAAGGCTGTTTTACAATTTGCGTATCTATTTTTCTCTACTGCATCTTTAATAACGAAGTCGTATTCGGCATCATCTATAATCAATCGTGAGGAGTGTTTTTTAAAGTTAAATTTTTTTCCACCCTGTGTAAATTTACCGATTATTCTTCGGCCGAGATCCTTTGCTTCATTATTTCGTTGATTAAATATCTTTTTTGACCATTCAATGATATACTCCTCGTCAGCATCAATATGTTTTCTAGACTTATCGATTATACTATCAAGACATTCTGGTTCTGGTAACCAGACATTGGTTTGTTTTCGATATGAGATAATCGCTTCGCTGACAATCAACGAAACTAACACTTTACAATCAATCATATATCGCAATAACACTATTGGTAACCACATCCTTTCAGCCATGTGTCTACCAATCCAAACATAACAACACGGATGAAGTCCTTCAGCGAATTCAAATGATACTACGCAAGCAAAACCGGTCAAATCAAAATCAGGCAGTGGTCCATTAATAGCAACGCGAGTCATTTCATGTGTGGGGTGTCCAAACCGTTTAAAATACTCACCAGCGAATCCATATCCTAGAAAACTTCCTGGATAACAGGCAACGATATCAACTGATATCATATTCTCACGATTGTACTTAACGTTCCATAGACCGCCATGATAATATTCCAAACAGCTGGATTGAACATCCTGTAAAAACTCTTTTCGTGTTGGTTTCCAATTATTTTTCTTTCTTGCAAAATGAGCTGCAACTGATGGAATTGTAAAACAATTTGTAAGTAACTGTTCGTAATCTTCGGATTTTTCATTAAAAACGCTAGCGTTTTCACTGAGACTTATTGCTAGATTTTTCATCCTATTATGTAGACTTTCAGTACGATATAATTCACCGTTAGGTTCACAAATTGATTGAATTGACATTCTTCATCTTCAAAACTATGAAGTAGCCATACTGATACAGGGTCGTTTTTACACAAACTAGCAATAGCATCGAATAATCTTTCTTCAGTGAGAATACCATCCTTGATGAATTCTTCTGGGATATACTTCACTGTTCTGTCTCGCGGGAATATTGTAACCACGGATGTCCATGCGTGCTTGTTATGATCAATAATTTTGATTGGAGCTCCGTTTTTATTGTATTTCGATTCGTATAATACTTCGCCAGTTATCGTTAAAACGGTTATCGGAAATCTCAACGACTTTTCCAATCTAGCTATATCGGAAATAGTTGCTCCGTTCTCTTTCACTGTTAGCTCCCATTCATCTATTTTTTTATGTCTTAGATCGGTTAATTTATTCCCACGGAGTGCATTTGTAAAATGTTCTAAGACTCTTTGTGCCACACAGTTGAGTGGTTTTTCCGCTGACGTTGACTGTTTCATTGGTGCTAGTTTTCCAATGTCAGGGTTATTTAACGGATACATCCCATAAACGACTGCTGTTTCTGGATACGCTTTTTCATAGTATGGTTTATCAATTCCAGTTAACAGCCCTGGTCTGGAATAACGGCTAACAATGACTGATGACCCATCTTTGAGAATTGGAACAAATTTGTCTCTTATAATATATTCGCCCGATTCTAATTTGATAATGAATTTCACTCTGATAAAATACCGTTTATTGCCAAGTTGTGATAGTATCATAGCTGCTGTTTCATCATTCATTCTAGCATCAACAACACCATCAATTCTAAATGTTGACCAGGTGTGTGATGCATCATCCTGTTTAAACTCATGAACACAATCTCGTATTTTTCTAATCAGAATTCTATTAGTTATTCTCTCTTTTGGTACGTCTTCGAGAGTTCTATCAAGATTGAATTTAATATTTTTCCGAGGCTTGATTGCCGATAATCTCTTGAATTCTTCATTCATATAAATAAGACAAGTATTTAAATAGAAAAGTTTGTTTATATATAATGAATCACTGCAAATGGCTTATGATCGGATCAGTAACCCCATGCAATAAATCGTGTAGAGGTGAATTCTGTGGATATCACTTACAGAGTGTCAGAAATAATTCGACAGGCCCGTCCCCATGCATAAATTGTGGGGTGGGTGTGAGAGGAAAATCACAATTATGTATCAATTGTGGGGGTAAGCGGTTTAGAGAATTGAAACGTTATTATGATAAACGAATAAAAAACGCCATCATTGACCCTAACCATGACTCTGTCAAAGACAAAATCATAAAAACCCCTCAAGACTACATTAATAGATTTATAATTAAAGCAAATAATGAATTAGACAAATAGTATTATTATATAAATGGAGCAAGAATTCAGACCACATCCAATACTCGTTAATTATGAAATATCTCGTAATGGTGTTGTTAGACACTGTAGACTAAAGAAACCAATTGGTTTTGTTAATAATCAGGGATACTTGCAATTTACTGCTGGAGGAAAGGGATATCTCTGTCATAGGGCAGTCTTTGAGTGTTATATGGGACCGATTAAAGATGGCTGTGTTATTGATCACATTGATTCTAATATTCAAAATAACGCGATTTCCAATTTACAGTGTATTTCTCAAAGAGAGAATATAAAAAAAGGAAAGACAGGGACTTGTAAGTCAGTTGGAAAGAGACCAGTACAGTCATTTGATACAGCGACGAATGAAGAAAGAGTTTTTCATTCAATGAATGCTGCAGGAAAATATTTTGAAATATGTATGCCTTCAGTACGAAAAGTTGCTGAAGGGATTTGTCAAACAGCTATCTCAAAGAAAAATGGACATAGAATAAAGTTTTCTTATTTACAAGATAACTCTTAATAATTACTATTTTGTTCCGTATTTCCCCTCATTACTACTGATCGTCACGTGACTATCCTACTTTCGATATTGATTCCCGGATATGAAATTCGTCCGAGAATACATGTGAAATTGGATTGAATTAATGATGTGTGTGATCTCATGTACGTATTTAATGGTTAACTCGGTATACGTAATCAGGTATGTACGGATTTTGATTTTGTGTTATTGTTTCTTGTTTCTAAAGACTGTATTGAGAACAGCAGTTAGGGTTTTGTTGGAAAAACCTATACAGGGTAGACAATTTATTTGACAGAGATCCAAGGCCAGGGGTCTATTAATAGATTTTTTAAAAATCCCAATTACAAAGACGGCGTTAACAGCGTTTGTATGAAAATGAAATTACTTTAAAATTACAAATTAGTGAGGTCAGGGTAGTAAAACGCGCTACATGTAGTTTAGTTTTTTAGTGTGGCTATGTGTAATAAAATTCAGAAAAATATCATTCTCGATTCAAGAAATAGCAGGTCCTGAATTGACAGGGATCCCCATTACGGAGTTATCTTGTCATGTAAATCCATTATTACTACGATTATTTAATCGTAATATTATAGAAATTAATAAAAAAATTGCTATTATTTAACAGTTGTATTTCTTGTTTTAATGTTTTATTTAAATACTTAGCTTCCATTGAAATTACTACACAGTATTCATTATGAAATGCTAGGAAAATAAATACACACCTACACATTGACACTGCAGTATTAGTTCACCTTATATATAATATGAGCCGTAATAAGTTTGGGGCTTTAAAACGAAGCCCACTTTGCCAATTAAAACTCCCACGCCATTGACATGGTGTGGTTGAATTTTTTCAACTGCAACCAGGGTTAATTTCTTGGGTTGCTTTTAATTGGCAAGGTGGGTGTAGGTCCGCCCCGTCGTTTCATGTTTGTATCGTCCTGTACTGTCCCTATCATACCATCCTATCATTTCATTGTATATATACCATCCTATCATTTCATTGTATATATAACCATCCTATCATATAACCATCCTATATAATCGCATTGTATATATAACCTATAATCGCATTGTAAATACTCATTCATTGTAAATACTCATTCATTGTATATATAACCATCCTATATAATCGCATTGTAAATATTCATTCATTGAATCGCATTGTAAATATTCATTCATTGAATCGCATTGTATATATCCTATATAATCGCATTGTATATATGTAATGTATTGTTCAATGTTTGTAAAGAAATCACTTGGATTTCACGTCTAATACCCATATAACCCGCCCTTGAACTCGATTGGGGGGTTAGGGTATTGTATAAGTCTTTAATGTATGTGCCCTTTCTTGCCTCGAAACTCGAATGAGGAAGAGACGGGCATTGTATATGTTTTTTTTTTTTGTATATAAAAATATTTTAAAGATACAAATACATTAGTAATAATAATAAATGGAATTTCAAGATATTACATCTATCATCACAGAAATATCAAATTTAAGAAATCAAGGAATCGTACTTTCTGAATTTTTGAATGAAGACAGACTTTTGAATGAATTTGAACAAATTGATATACAATTGAAACGTGGAAGATATGTTCTACCTAAAATGTATTCACTGATAAAAAGAATCCAAAAAGCGGTTAATGCTTCTTTGTATAACAATGATATTAATTTATTCATTCGGCTATTTAGTATAGTTGAAGCCATTAGAAAGAAACTCGGGGAACAGTACCAAGTTCGGTCAGAGATTGCTTTGAAAGTGAAATCTATAAGACGTTTGATTGATGCAAGTGAAACCGACAATTGAAAAATCGTTAGCATTTCCAATAATGACATCAGAAGCATTAAGTACCAGACTAGCCCGTGAGAGGTTAGCATTACTGAAAAAGTTTATACCAATTCGAGATAACGTGCGAGATAAACTACAACTTAGACAGCAAGCGCAGACTGACTTTTCTATTGGAAGCGAACAACTTTTTGCCCCTGTAACTAAAGCCACTAAAGATATGAAACTTGCAACAGAACGTGCTATATACGGCGACATCCCTAAAGAGGGAGCAGTACCTATTATTGATGTATTAGGAAAGATTGCTACAGAAACTGAAAAAACTCACGAGGGAATAAAACAGCTTTCAGGTGAGTTACAAACTCAGCGAGAAATACAACAAATGGGTAATATTGATACTGATGATAACCCCGTTGAAGATGCTAGTGTTTCCACTAAAAAAAGTGTTCCTTTTAACGAGAAATTCACTGATGAAGCTATAGAAGAAATCAGACAAATTCAATTGTTGAAACTTGAAGACTATGCGTCATTTGGTGACTTCGCTATAAAAAGTTATTATAACAGAAGGAAATTTTTAAAAGACGAGTATAAAAAAAACACAATAAACAAAGATCAATGGGTGGATTGGATATATAAAATTAATAAAGAAATCACCGGAAATTTAAATAAGAGTGACTTGAATTACCTAGCTTTTCAAATGGGAGTTAATAAGTATGGTTTAGAACAACAACAACAACAACAACAACAACGAAAAGAAGAACAACAAAGTCGAAGTCGAGGTCGAGGTCGAGGTCGAGGTCGAGGTCGAGGTCGAGGTCGAGGTCGACAATCTCCAGAAATTCAAAACGTTTCCGAACCAGAAAGTTCTTCAGGAGAGGGTTATGGAAGTTCTCATCATGATTCTCATATGTGTCCTAGTAATATCATTAATGATATATCACGACTTGAGGTTCTTATGGGAGGTAAGCGAGCTGGAAATAACTCAGTCGAAATAACTAATGAAGCATTTGATATTTGCAGACGATTATTCCAAGGTGGGATAATTGATATTCATACGTATCGAGAACTCTTGGATGAGTTAATGGACGGAATTCCAGGGGAATTTAGTGATTGAAATTGTATTTAGAAATTACAAAGTCATTTCAAATAAGATGATAGTACACTATAATCACAATAAACCAACAAACGTGTATGTAGTGAACTCAAGATTGCCCGTTTATAAGGCATACTACGGTGACGGCCTTGGAAATATCATGGCTGGTTTATTCACAAGAATAGCCCCAAAAGTAGCACCAATTGCTAAACAATTAGCGATGAAAGCCATTGATGTTATTCGTAATAAGGGAATTAACGCTGTTGGAGATCTTGCAGGAACGGCCTTTTCTACCGCAAAGAATAGAATAACGTCATTGGTGAAATCTAGATTCGGACGAAAACCACCACCACCGCTACCTTCAACAACAATGATGCCTGCAAATGTCAGTAAAGTGATAAATAACGCAGTGGAACAAAAACTAGCATCATTAGCAATGACTTCACCAGATAGTAGTAATATTGCAAGTATGATAGCGGGAAGCGGTCTTGGAGGAAATCGAAAAAGAAAATGATTTAGAAAAACGATACGTTTTAGTATAAATGGCATTTAAAAAAATTGCTGATCCAGCGTTTGATATGGCGGCACCGGTGAATAAAGATGATTCTAAAATTAACTATCAGTATTATGCCTATCCTGCAAGAGAGCCTAATCAACGAGGGAGAGTTGAACTTCAAGTTCAAGATACAAGTAGATACTTTTTGCCGTGTGAGGCATTTATTGAAGTAGAAGGAAAACTTGTAACAGATGTTGCAGCTGATACACCATATGGGAATGACCAAAATATCCGAGTTGGTTTTGTAAATAATGGCATTATGGCGCTATTTAACAGTGCAAGATATATCATTGATGGAAAAGAAATTGAATCAATAGAACAAGATGTTGATATTGCAACAACAATAATCGGACTTGCGAGATATTCTGATGATTATACAAGGTCGGCTGGTCCGTCTATGATGTTTGCTAAGGATACTTCTGAACATGCTGACCATATTCAGTTTATTAAAGTACGAACTGCGCAAGCTACTGCATTGGCTGATCAAGAACTCGCAGCTAATCTAGACCGTGAAGATAGACCAGGCGCTGAATTCGACATTTTAAAAAGGGTTAATGGTAATTTCAATCTAGGATTTGCAACACGAAAAGGAGCATTAAAAGGACAACATCGACGATTTTCATGTGCAATTCCGTTACATCATATATTCGGATTCTGTAGAAATGTCAGAAAAGTCATCTATGGAGCAAAGCATACGGTTGTGTTAGTGCGAAAAGAAAATGACAATGATGCAATTTGGCATGATGATGGTGTTGCTGATGATGGTAAAGTCATTTTAAGTAAATTGACTTTATGGATGCCCGTCTTGACACCAGCAGTTACAATAGAGCAAGAATTACTATCGTTTATGGACACAGGTGGAAAATCATTGCTAAGTTGGCTAACAACAACGACTGATACGAAGCAGGATAATGTAAATGGCACATTTACATGGCACTTAGCATCAAAACAAGGTGTTTCAGCTCCACGTCATATCTTTATAGCGTTACAGGATGCAAATCGAGTGGGTCGTCAATTATCTAGTCATATGATATTTGATCAATTAGGAGTAAGTGAAGTTTCGTTGAGAATAAACGGACAACAAGAGCCAGCAGAGATTGTACATCTTAATTATGAAAACAACAACATAGCTCGTGTATATCATAGAATATTGTCGTATATGGGTCGTGATCAAAATGTTGATACTGGTTTGCAAATATCGCAAATTGATTTTGAAAAACACTATCCGATTTATTACTTTTCATTGGAACATCTTGACATGATGAGACAATCTGTTGTTGATATATACTTCCAAGCTCGGGTACAACCCCCTGCTGGTATAGCCGATTATAGAGCAGTTGCTGTCATTCTCAGTGATAAATCAATGTTGTTAGAAGGAGTTGGCGGACGAATGAGACTTATTGATGCACCAGTGGAAAACATGTAGTTAGGATTTTCACAATAAGATCAATTGAAAGTGTAAATTACATTTTAGAATAGAATGACATATAGTATTGTTAATGTCCAGTTGACTGATGGTCAGGTCAAGAAATTGAAATCAAAGTCGGCTAAAGAATGTGGAACTACAATAACGTTGAAACCCACTCAAATGTCCGGTGGTGCACATAAATTATCACTGACAGATCGTCAAATAAAACATTTCAATGATGCGCTAAAGAACAAACGAGGAGTTCAAATTGATTTTTCGAAAGCAGCAATCGCCAATATGATAAAATCGGGTGGAATATTCCCGCTGTTAGCTGCTATTCCAGCATTGATTGCAGCGGCTGCCCCAGCGGTTGCGAAGGCGGCAGCGTTAGGAGCCGTTGGTACTGCTGCAGGAATGGCCCTGAAAAAAGCTACTGGGAAAGGCTATAAAAAAAAGGGAAAGGGTCTAAGACTACCAGGAACTCCACACAATTGGTACAAGGGCACGGGCCTAAGAATACCAGGAACGGCTTATTAGTGGAAAAATCCCTTGGATTTTCACCAATGTCCAATTTTGATTTAATTGATGCTGTAAAATCATTATCAATAAAAAACTTTAGAGGAGTTTTCATGAGAGATCAATTACCGTCAAAACCAATGAAAAATGAAACGGGTATTATCAATCTCGATAACAGCAGCGGAAAAGGAACTCATTGGGTCGCATATGCAATTGATCCACGCGGAATTGTCTATTTTGATTCATATGGATTAGCTCCACCAAAAGAATTCATGCGATATGTATCCACAATAACAAAGTCATCTCCAATTTTTTATTCCACGCTACCAACACAACAGTTAAATGATCCACCGATATGCGGTCGTGAAGTATTAAATGTCCTTGCAGAGATATCTAAATTTCCAAGAAAACCACCACAAGTTGTTGTTAATGAATATACTAGCAGGCAATGGCAAAAACGATAGCGTTATGATTTAGAAAAACGTAGCGTTTTCGTATAATGATTGATATTTGGGGACGACCTTTATCAGAATCAAAAAAAACAGAAACCGATAGCAAATTCGCTGTCGAGGTTTCAGCAATTGAATTTTGTTGATTTCTTCTATAGCTTCATCAGTGAATTTCTCGTTAAAAGGAACACTTTTTTTAGTGGAACCTTTTCAATAGAATCACTAGCATCTTCAACGGGGTTATCATCAATATCAATATTACCCATTTGTTGTATTTCTCGCTGAGTTTGTAACTCACCTGAAAGCTGTTTTATTCCCTCGTGAGTTTTTTCAGTTTCTGTAGCAATCTTTCCTAATACATCAATAATAGGTACTGCTCCCTCTTTAGGGATGTCGCCGTATATAGCACGTTCTGTTGCAAGTTTCATATCTTTAGTGGCTTTAGTTACAGGGGCAAAAAGTTGTTCGCTCCAATAGAAAAGTCAGTCTGCGCTTGCTGTCTAAGTTGTAGTTTATCTCGCACGTCATCTCGAATTGGTATACAACTTTTTCAGTAATGCTAACCTCTCACGGGCTAGTCTGGTAGTTAATTCTTCTGATGTCATAATTGGAACTGCTAACGTTTTTTTTCAATTGTGGGTTTCAATACTTGCATTTTTTTTTTGATCATCAATCAAACGTCTTATAGATTTCACTTTCAAAGCAATCTCTGACCGAACTTGGTACTGTTCCCCGAGTTTCTTTCTAATGGCTTCATCAACTATACTAAATAGCCGAATGAATAAATTATAATCATTGTTATACAAAGAATCATTAACCGCTTTTTGGATTCTTTTTATCAGTGAATACATTTTAGGTAGAACATATCTTCCATGTTTCAATTGTATATCAATTTGTTCAAATTCATTCAAAAGTCTGTCTTCATTCAAAAATTCAGAAAGTACGATTCCTTGATTTCTTAAATTTGATATTTCTGTGATGATAGATGTAATATCTTGAAATTCCATTTATTGAATATTATTACTAATGTATTTGTATCTTTAAAATATTTTTATAAGATATTTCTATACAAAAAAAAACAAAACATATACAATGCCTATCCCTTCCTCATTCGAGTTCCGAGGCAAGGAAGGCACATACATTAAAGACTTATACAATACCCTAACTCCCCAATCGAGTTCAAGGGCGGGTTATATGGGTATTAGACGTGAAAATCCAAGTGATTTCTTTACAAACATTGAACATATAACATGAAGCCTCATTTGGAAACCTCTTTCGCGCCAAACGACGTCAAAGAGGCCCAGAGGGGGGACAGCACATTCTTGGAGATTTTGTGCCTTCGCATTTATCATTTAGGGCCTTCGCATTATATAATTTTTTTGCCAAGGGCCACAAATTTAGAATAGATCTCAATGCCAATTAGGAAGCTCAATAATGTATTTAACAAATGCTATTATTAGGATTTACTTCCGGAATGATATGTTGTGGGCCGAGGACATGCGATTACATAATTGGATTATATAGGATGATTATATAGGATGGTATATATACAATGACATAGGATGGTTAATATACAATGAAATGAAAGGATGGTATGATAGGGACAGTACAGGACGATACAAACATGAAACGACGGGGCGGTCGTTCACCCAAATTACCAATCAAAAGCAACCCAAGAAATTTAACCCTGGTTTCAGTTCAAAAAATTCAACCACACCATGTCAATGGCGTGGGAGTTTTGATTGGCAAATTGGGCTTCGTTTAAAGCCCCAAACTTATTACGGATCATATTTATATAATGTGACTAATACTGCAGTGTCAATGTGTAGATGTGTATTTATTTTCCTAGCATTTCATAATGAATATTGTGTAGTAATTTCAATGGAAGCTAAGTATTTAAATAAAACATTAAAACAAGAAATACAACTGTTAAATAATAGCAATTTTTTTATTAATTTCTATAATATTACGATTAAATAATCGTAATAATAATGGATTTACATGACGAGATAACTCTGTCATGGGGATCCCTGTCAATTCAGGACTGCTTTTCGGAAATTTTTGAATCGAGAATGATCATTTTTCTGAATTTTTATTACATGTAGCCACACTAAAAAAACTAAACTACATGTAGCGCATTTTACTACCTTGACCTCACATACAATCTATTTTAATTTTGTAATTACAAAGTAATTTCATTTTCATACAAATTTTCTAAACAAGCGCTGTTAACGCTGTCTTTGATTTGGGATTTTTTAAAAAATCTATTAATAGAACCTTGACCTCGGCCATACATAACTCTGTCAAATTGTCTACCTACAGGTTTTTCCAACAAAATCCCTAACTGCTGTTCTCATACAGTCTTTTAGAAAACAAGAAACAATAACACAAAATCAAAATCCGTTAACCTGATACGTATATATACCGAGTTAACCATTAAATTTTTGTACATGAGATCACACACATCATTAATTCAATCCAATTTCACATGTGTTTTTTCGCACGAATTACCATATCCGGGAATCAATATCGAAAGTAGGATAGTCACGTGACGATCAGTAGTAATGAGGGGAAATACGGAACAAAATTAAAAGAATAAAAAAAATATTTTTATTTTTATTAATAGTATTATTGAGAGTAATTTTGTGCGTATGAAAACTTTATTCTATGTCCATTTTTCTTTGAGATAGCTGTTTGATAAATCCCTTCAGCAACTTTTCGTACTGAAGGCATACATATTTCAAAATATTTTCCCTGCAGCATTCATTGATTGAAAAAACTTTTTTCATTCGTCGTTGTATCAAATGACTGTACTGGTCTTTTTCCAACTGACTTACAAGTCCCTGTCTTTCCTATTTTTGTATTCTCTCTTTGAGAAATACATTGTAAATTTTCATCGAGAATTATTTTGAATATTAGAATCAATGTGATCAATAACACAGCCATCTTTAATCGGTCCCATATAACACTCATAGACGTCCCTATGACAGAGATATCCCTGTCCTCAAGCAGTGTTTTTTTTTGAATTGCAAGTATCCTGATTATTATTACATATACCAATTGGTTTTTTAGTCTACAGTGTCTAACAACACCATTACGAGATATTTCATAATTAACAAGTATTGGATGTGGTCTGAATTCTTGCTCCATATATTTATATAATAATACTATTTGTCTAATTCATCATTTGCTTTAATTATAAATCTATTAATGTAGTCTTGAGGGGTTTATATATGATTTTGTCTTTGACAGAGTCATGGTTAGGGTGAATGATAGCGTTTTTTTTTGGTTTATCATAATAACGTTTTAATTCTCTAAACCGCTTACACCCACAATTGATACATTAATTGTGATCTTCCTCTCACACCCACCCCACAATTTTGCATGGGGACGGGCCTGTCGAATTATTTCTGACACTCTGTAAGTGATATCCACAGAATTCACCTCTACACGATTTATTGCATGGGGTTACTGATCCAATCATAAGCCATTTGCAGTGATTCATTCATATATAAACAAACTTTTCTATTTAAATACTTGTCTTATTTATGATGATGAAGAATTCAAGAGATTATCGGCAATCAAGCCTTGGAAAAATATTTAAATTCAATCTTGATAGAACTCTCGAAGATGTACCAAAAAGAGAGAATAAATAATTTAGAAGTTGATTAGAAAAATACGAGATTGTGTTCATGAGTTTTAAACAGGACGGTGCATCACACACCTGGTCAACATTTAATAATTGATGGTGTTGTTGATGCTAGAATGAATGATGAAACAGCAGCTATGATACTATCACAACTTGGCAATAAACGGTATTTTCTCAGAGTGAAATTCATTATCAATTTAGAATCGGGCGAATATATTATAAGAGACAAATTTGTTCCAATTCTCAAAGATGGGACAACAGTCATTGTTAGCCGTGATTCCAGACCAGGGCTGTTAACTGGAATTGATAAACCATACTATGAAAAAGCGTTTACAGAAAAAGCAGTCGTTTATTGGATGTATCCGTTAAATAAGAAACCTGACATTGGAAAACTAGCACCAATGAAACAGTCAACGTCAGTGGAAAAGCCACTCAAAGGTGTGGCACAACGAGTCTTAGGACACTTTACAAATGCACTCCGTGGGAATAAATTAACCGATCTAAGACATAAAAAAATAGATCAATGGGAGCTAACAGTGAAAGAGAACGGTAGCAACTATTTTTAAAATTCGTGAGGCGATATAGCTAGATTGGAAAAAGTCGTTGAGATTTCCGATAACCGTTTTAACGATAACTGGCGAAGTATTATTACGAATCGAAATACAATAAAAACGGAGCTCCAATCAAAATTATATTGATCATAACAAACACGCATGGACATCCGCGGTTACAATATTCCCGCGAGACAGAACAGTGAAGTATATCCCAGAAGAATTCACCAAGGATGGCATTCTCACTGAAGAAAGTTTTTCGATGCTATTGCTAGTTTGTGTAAAAACGACCCTGTTATCAGTATGGCTACTTCATAGTTTTGAAGATGAAGAATGTCAATTCAATCAATTTGTGAAACCTAACGGTGAATTATATCGTACTGAAAGTCTACATAATAGGATGAAAAATCTAGCAATAAGTCTCAGTGAAAACGCTAGCGTTTTTAATGGAAAATCCGAAGATTACGAACAGTTACTTACAAATTGTTTTACAATTCCATCGGTTTTTTGCAGCTCATTTTGCAAGAAAGAAAAATAATTGGAAACCAACACGAAAAGAGTTTTACAGGATGTTCAATCCAGCTAAATTTGGAATATTATCATGGCGGTCTATGGAACGTTAATTACAATCGTGAAAGTATGATATCAGTTGATATCGTTGCTTGTTATCCAGGAAGTTTTCTAGGATATGGATTCGCTGGTGAGTATTTTAAACGGTTTGGACATCCCACACATGAAATATGACTCGCGTTGCTATTAATGGACCACTGCCTGATTTTTGATTTGACCGGTTTTGCTTGCGTCAGTATCATTTGAATTCGTGAAGGACTTTGTCCGTGTTGTTATGTTTGGATTGGTAGACACATGACTGAAAGGATGTGGTTACCAATAGTGTTATTGCGATATATGATTGATTGTAAAATGTTAGTTTCGTTGATTGTCAGCGAAGCGATTATATTCATATCAAAAAAAAACTAATGTCTGGTTTCACCAGAACCAGAATGTCTTGATAGTATAATCGATATTGTCTAGAAAACATATTGATGCTGACGAGGAGTTACATCATTGAATGGTCAAAAAAAGATATTTAATCAACGAAATAGTGAAGCAATTATATCTTGGCCGAAGAATTCATCGGTAATTTACACAAGGTGTAAAAAAAATTTAACTTTAAAAGACAATCCTCACGATTGATTATAGATGATGCCGAATACGACTTCGTTATTAATAGATGCAGTAGAGAAAAATAGATACGCAAATTGTAAAACAGCCTTTTTGTCCAATAAAACAAAGTTAGGTAGAATTGTTACTTACAGTGATGGAGATCTGCATATCTACATTTAAGAGGTAAACTATGCTACTGGTTATGCATCTATCAATTTATTTGCAATGATAAATAGATTTCCTAGTATAGCAGTCAGAGTTGCAATTGATTCAATGTATGTCGATAAAAAAATATATCAAAAGATAAACTAAATTTACTAATAGCGAAGAGACTTGGGGAACATGGCGAATTAAACATGAAATACAACGCGATTATTCTGAATCAGCAGACCTTGGAGATTAAAAGCAGTTACCTGAAGAACGATAATTCTATCAGTGAAAAATCCGAAGGATTTTACTATGTCTAAAGCACCACGTTGATTCAGATCAATTTGTAGATATAAAACAGTTTATTTAAACGGTTGTGGTGGATCTGGAAAGACAACACGTGCGATAGAATTATAACGAGAGAGAACGCCATGATTGTACTCACACCAACCCATAGCTAGCGAGAGAGATCAAACAACGAAATGTTGAAGCTTGCACGTATCATAGTTTTTTTTCGATACAGGGCGATGGCAAATTGGTGTTGAGCGACTGGGTGAGTAATTTATTCCAGCGGTTATTATTTGGGATGAAGCATGTACTGTTTGAGAAGATGTATTAAAAATGTTTCTTGATTGGTTATTGCAAAATAATACAAAAGTTATATTGTGCGGCGATAATGGTCATCCACCACCATTTGTTGGTAGAAGTCCAATAATTGGTTAAAAGGATTTGTTGATTATTACCGAAGAAATTGATACTGACTATAGAGCATCGATGAGCAGTTACGTGAGTTTAAGTAAAAACTAATTAGATTACAACACGATAACTGTATTCAATGTTGAAGTTTTAAACGCAGTGAAATAAAGTTTCTGAAAAACACCTTTGAATGATTTTTGGGAGGTCCATGGCCAACCTATTGATTTTTGTAGTAGCAAGTAGAAAGATAGTCAGAGACGCACTTGTGAAAAAGTTGTTTGAGCTACACAAGTAAAAATTTAATCGTTTCTTGCCAGAACGTGTTATAGACCATTGGATACACGAAAGCAGAATTTTGAAGTTGAAATTCCAGGCCAGATCGGTGAAAAAAACAGATTCTAGTGTTAAATGATATTGTGCTAGTTGATATCAATACTGTAGAAGATGCATTATGCGCTGATAAATCACCATGGACGCTTGGTTATTGTAACAAACAATACACTCGTCACAAGGATTAACCATCAGGGGGTTTGGCATAGTTGATAATCGCATTGAATGTCAAATTTAGTCTATCTCGAACAGTGTCCAGAGTACGACGAATAAAAACTACGAAGGACTGTTTTCGATGGAGTGATTTTAATGCAAACGATGATAACTATGAATTAGCATCATTAGACCTCCAAAAACTCTTTGGATGTCACAAACAGCAGGTTTTACAAAAAACAACGACAATTTGATCATTCCGGACTGATAGTAATTATCCACATGGTAAATAGCTCATACAGTCTATTCACTGCGACAGTTGCAATTGTATAATGACACTGACCAAGAGTATTCGGTCTTTAAGACGGTGAATTCACGTAGACAGAAACTAACAGTGCTGGTTGTCAGAAAACAATGTGCAACTGTCTTGAGTGTAGTTTGATTAGCTAGTTAAGACCATGGCACCTGGCGGTAATTGAATTCGTTTTAATGCAGATTATTATTCAGCATCATATCAAATACCACGCTTTGAGGTGCTGTTTGTAGCCAAGAGTTTTTATGTATTGATGGTCTATCAGTGTGATCATCGTTTGCATTAAATCATCATGCGAAAACAATCCATCGTAGTTGATTTATTCGTTCGTTTCTGGACACTGCGAGATTGATAAATGGTTGACCATTCAAATTATCTCACAGTAACCAAACAATTGTATCCGTGATGGTAATCCTTGTGACGTTGTGGGAATATTGTTTTTTTACATAACCAATCCATGGTGATTTATCAGTTCGCATAATGCATCTTCTACAGTATTGATATCAACTAGCACAATATCATTTAACACTAGAATCTGTTTTTCTCCGTCTGGCCTGGAATTTCAATTCAATATTCTGCTTTCGTGTAGTTCCAATGGTCTATAACAAACGGCACTGGAAACGTTGGAATTTTTTCTTGTGTAGCTCAAACAACTTTTTCTGATGTGCGTCTCTTAATATATTTCTACTTGCTAATACAAAATATTTTGTTTTCATTGTTTCCAAAAATTATTTCAATGGTGTTTCATAATTTATTTCACGCGCTACTTCACATTGAATTCTATCGGTTGTTATCTAATTAGTTTTTTAAACTCACGTAACTGCTCATCGAGTGCTCTATAGTCAGTATTTGTAATTTCTTCGTAATAATCATACAAATCCTTTTAACCAATTATGTGGACTTTCTACCAACAAAATGGTGGTGGTTGACCATGATCGCCGCACAATATAATTTTTGTATTATTTTGCAATTGGAACCAATCAAGAAACATTTTTAATACATCTTCTGAAACAGTACATGCTTCATCCCAAATAATAACCGCTGGAATAAATTTCTTCACCATTCGCTCAGGAGTCCAAGCATCGCCCTTGTATCGAAAAAAACTATGATACGTGCAAGCTTCAACATTTCGTTGTTTGATCTCTCTCGCTAGTCTATGGGTTGGTGTGAGTACAATCATGGACGTTCTCTCTCGATATAATTCTATCGCAACGTGTTGTCTTTCCAGATCCACCACAACCATGTTTAAATAAACTGTTTTATATCTACAAATTGGATCTGATATCGGTGGTGCTTTTTGACATAGATTTTTTTTTCACTGATAGAATTATCGTTCTTCAGGTAACTGCTTTTAATCTCAACGTCTGCTGATTCAGAATAATCGCGTTGTATTTCATGTTTAATTCGCCATGTTCCCCAAGTCTCTTCGCTATTAGTAAATTTAGTTATCTCTTTGATATATTTTTTTATCGACATACATTGAATCAATTGCAACTATGACTGCTATACTAGGAAATCTATTTATCATTGCAAATAAATTGATAGATGCATAACCCAGCATAGAAGCTCTCAAATGTAGATATGCAGAGCTTTCTCCATCACTGTAAGTAACAATTCTACTAACTTTGTTTTATTGGACAAAAAGGCGTTTTACAATTTGCGTATCTATTTTTCTCTACTGCATCTTTAATAACGAAGTCGTATTCGGCATCATCTTAATCAATCGTGAGGATTGTCTTTTTTAAGTTAAATTTTTTTCCACCTTGTGTAAATTTACCGATTATTCTTCGGCCGAGATCCTTTGCTTCATATTTCGTTGATTAAATATCTTTTTTGACCATTCAATGATGTACTCCTCGTCAGCATCAATATGTTTTCTAGACTTATCGATTATAGACTTATCAAGACATTCTGGTTCTGGTAACCAGACATTGGTTTGTTTTTGATATGAGATAATCGCTTCGCTGACAATCAACGAAACTAACACTTTACAATCAATCATATATCGCAATAACACTATTGGTAACCACATCCTTTCAGCCATGTGTCTACCAATCCAAACATAACAACACGGATGAAGTCCTTCAGCGAATTCAAATGATATACGCAAGCAAAACGGTCAAATCAAAATCAGGCAGTGGTCCATTAATAGCAACGCGAGTCATTTCATGTGTGGGATGTCCAAACCGTTTAAAATACTCACCAGCGAATCCATATCCTAGAAAACTTCCTGGATAACAGCAACGATATCAACTGATATCATATTTCACGATTGTATTTAACGTTCCATAGACCGCCATGATAATATTCCAAACAGCTGGATTGAACATCCTGTAAAAACTCTTTTCGTGTTGGTTTCCAATTATTTTTCTTTCTTGCAAAATGAGCTGCAACTGATGGGTATGTAAAACAATTTGTAAGTAACTGTTCGTAATCTTCGGATTTTTTCATTAAAAACGCTAGCGTTTTCACTGAGACTTATTGCTAGATTTTTCATCCTATTATGTAGACTTTCACTACGATATAATTCACCGTTAGGTTTCACAAATTGATTGAATTGACATTCTTCATCTTCAAAACTATGAAGTAGCCATACTGATACAGGGTCGTTTTTACACAAACTAGCAATAGCATCGAATAATCTTTCTTCAGTGAGAATACCATCCTTGATGAATTCTGGGATATACTTCACTGTTCTGTCTCGCGGGAATATTGTAACCGCGGATGTCCATGCGTGTTTGTTATGATCAATAATTTTGATTGGAGCTCCGTTTTTATTGTATTTTCGATTCGTATAATACTTCGCCAGTTATCGTTAAAACGGTTATCGGAAATCTCAACGACTTTTCCAATCTAGCTATATCGGAAATAGTTGCTCCGTTCTCTTTCACTGTTAGCTCCCATTCATCTATTTTTTTATGTCTTAGATCGGTTAATTTATTCCCACGGAGTGCATTTGTAAAATGTTCTAAGACTCTTTGTGCCACACAGTTGAGTGGCTTTTCCACTGACGTTGACTGTTTCATTGGTGCTAGTTTTCCAATGTCAGGGTTCTTATTTAACGGAAACAACCCAAAAACGACTGCTGTTTCTGGATACGCTTTTTCATAGTATGGTTTATCAATTCCAGTTAAACAGCCCTGGTCTGGATCACGGCTAACAATGACTGATGTCCCATCTTTGAGAATTGGAACAAATTTGTCTCTTAATATATTTATTCGCCCGATTCTAATTTGATAATGAATTTCACTCTGAGAAAATACCGTTTATTGCCAAGTTGTGATAGTATCATAGCTGCTGTTTCATCATTCATTCTAGCATCAACAACACCATCAATTCTAAATGTTGACCAGGTGTGTGATGCACCGTCTATCTGTTTAAACTCATGAACACAATCTCGTATTTTTCTAATCAGAATTCTATTAGTTATTCTCTCTTTTGGTACGTCTTCGAGAGTTCTATCAAGATTGAATTTAATATTTTTCCGAGGCTTGATTGCCGATAATCTCTTGAATTCTTCATTCATATAAATAAGACAAGTATTTAAATAGAAAAGTTTGTTTATATATAATGAATCACTGCAAATGGCTTATGATTGGATCAGTAACCCCATGCAATAAATCGTGTAGAGGTGAATTCTGTGGATATCACACTTACAGAGTGTATGAATAATTCGACAGGCCCGTCCCCATGCATAAATTGTGGGGTGGGTGTGAGAGGAAAATCACAATTATGTATCAATTGTGGGGGGTAAGCGGTTTAGAGAATTAAAACGTTATTATGATAAACGAATAAAAAACGCTATCATTGACCCTAACCATGACTCTGTCAAAGACAAAATCATAAAAACCCCTCAAGACTACATTAATAGATTTATAATTAAAGCAATGATGAATTAGACAAATAGTATTATTATATATAAATGGAGCAAGAATTCAGACCACATCCAATACTCGTTAATTATGAAATATCTCGTAATGGTGTTGTTAGACACTGTAGACTAAAGAAACCAATTGGTTTTGTTAATAATCAGGGATACTTGCAATTTACTGCTGGAGGAAAGGGATATCTCTGTCATAGGGCAGTCTTTGAGTGTTATATGGGACCGATTAAAGATGGCTGTGTTATTGATCACATTGATTCTAATATTCAAAATAACGCGATTTCCAATTTACAGTGTATTTCTCAAAGAGAGAATATAAAAAAAGGAAAGACAGGGACTTATAAGTCAGTTGGAAAGAGACCAGTACAGTCATTTGATACAGCGACGAATGAAAAAGAGTTTTTCATCAATGAATGCTGCAGGGAAATATTTTGGAATATGTATGCCTTCAGTACGAAAAGTTGCTGAAGGGATTTGTCAAACAGCTATCTCAAAGAAAAAATGGACATAGAATAAAGTTTTCATATGAAATAACATCAGATAATTACTCTTAAAAAATTACTAATTTTGTTCCGTATTTCCCCTCATTACTACTGATCGTCACGTGACTATCCTACTTTCGATATTGATTCCCGGATATGTAATTCGTGCGAGAATACATGTGAAATTGGATTGAATTAATGATGTGTGTGATCTCATGTACGTATTTAATGGTTAACTCGGTATATATACGTATCAGGTATGTACGGATTTTGATTTTGTGTTATTGTTTCTTGTTTCTAAAGACTGTATTGAGAACAGCAGTTAGGGTTTTGTTGGAAAAAACCTGTACAGGGTAGACAATTTATTTGACAGAGTTATCCATGGCCAGGTCAGGGTTCTATTAATAGATTTTTTAAAAATCCCAATTACAAAGACAGCGTTAACAGCGTTTGTATGAAAATGAAATTACTTTAAACAAATTAAAATAGATTGTATGTGAGGTCAAAATAGTAAAAAGCGCTACATGTAGTTTAGTTTTTTTAGTGTGGTTATGTGTAATAAAATTCAGAAAAATATCATTCTCGATTCAAGAAATAGCAGGTCCTGAATTGACAGGGATCCCCATTACGGAGTTATCTTGTCATGTAAATCCATTATTATTACGATTATTTAATCGTAATATTATAGAAATTAATAAAAAAAATTGCTATTATTTAACAGTTGTATTTCTTGTTTTAATGTTTTATTTAAATACTTAGCTTCCATTGAAATTACTACACAGTATTCATTATGAAATGCTAGAAAATAAATACACATACACATTGACACTGCAGTATTAGTTCACCTTATATATAATATGAGCCGTAATAAGTTTGGGGCTTTAAAACGAAGCCCACTTCGCCAATTAAAATCCTCCCACAACTGCCATTGGTTACATTTGGTGGGTGTAGGTCCGCCCCGTGAATTTTACTGTCAACTGCAACCAGGGTTAATTTCTTGGGTTGCTTTTGATTGGTAGTATTGGGTGTAGGTCCGCCCCGTCGTTTCATGTTTAATCGTCCTATTCATGTCCCTATTATACCTTCCTTTATCATTTCATTGTTATATTGTATACTATAACATAAATCCTATCATTGCATTGTAAATACCATCATTGTATATATCATTGTATATATATATATAAATGTAATGTACTGTCCCCCCAAAACATATCTTCCGGAAGACCTAATATCTCATTTGTTACGTTAGAGCTTCAATTGGGAGATCTATGTTTGTGGCCTTGGGCTTATTAATGCGAAGGCACTAAATGAGTTCCAAGAATGTGCTGTCCCCCTCTGGGCCTCTTTGACGTCGTTTGGCGCGAAAGAGGTTCCAAATGAGGCTTCATGTTATATGTTCAATGTTTGTAAAGAAATCACTTGGATTTCACGTCTAATACCCATATAACCCGCCCTTGAACTCGATTGGGGGGTTAGGGTATTGTATAAGTCTTTAATGTATGTGCCCTTTCTTGCCTCGAAACTCGAATGAGGAAGAGACGGGCATTGTATATGTTTTGTTTTTTGTATATAAAAATATTTTAAAGATACAAATACATTAGTAATAATATTCAAAATGGAATTTCAAGATATTACATCTATCATCACAGAAATATCAAATTTAAGAAATCAAGGAATCGTACTTTCTGAATTTTTGAATGAAGACAGACTTTTGAATGAATTTGAACAAATTGATATACAATTGAAACGTGGAAGATATGTTCTACCTAAAATGTATTCACTGATAAAAAGAATCCAAAAAGCGGTTAATGCTTCTTTGTATAACAATGATATTAATTTATTCATTCGGCTATTTAGTATAGTTGAAGCCATTAGAAAGAAACTCGGGGAACAGTACCAAGTTCGGTCAGAGATTGCTTTGAAAGTGAAATCTATAAGACGTTTGATTGATGCAAGCATTGAAAACGACAATTGAAAAATCGTTAGCATTTCCAATAATGACATCAGAAGCATTAACTACCAGACTAGCCCGTGAGAGGTTAGCATTACTGAAAAAGTTTATACCAATTCGAGATAACGTGCGAGATAAACTACAACTTAGACAGCAAGCGCAGACTGACTTTTCTATTGGAAGCGAACAACTTTTTGCCCCTGTAACTAAAGCCACTAAAGATATGAAACTTGCAACAGAACGTGCTATATACGGCGACATCCCTAAAGAGGGAGCAGTACCTATTATTGATGTATTAGGAAAGATTGCTACAGAAACTGAAAAAACTCACGAGGGAATAAAACAGCTTTCAGGTGAGTTACAAACTCAGCGAGAAATACAACAAATGGGTAATATTGATATTGATGATAACCCCGTTGAAGATGCTAGTGTTTCTATTGAAAAAAAAAAAAGTGTTCCTTTTAACGAGAAATTCACTGATGAAGCTATAGAAAGAATCAACAAAATTCAATTGCTGAAAACTAAAGAAGACTATGCGTTATTTGGTAAACTTTGCTGTAAAAGTTATTATAACAGGGAGAATTTTTAAAAGACGAGTATAAAAAAAACACAATAAACAAAATCAATGGGTGGATTGGTTATTTAAAATTAATAAAGAAATCCCGGCAATTTAAAAAAGGATACATTGAATACAGAGCTTTTAAAATGGGAGTTGATGCGTATGGTTTAGAACAACAACACAACAAAACAACAACATAGGGGTTTGGTGTGAGTACAATCATGGACGTTCTCTCTCGATATAATTCTATCGCACGTGTTGTCTTTCCAGATCCACCACAACCGTTTAAATAAACTGTTTTATATCTACAAATTGGATCTGATATCGGTGGTGCTTTAGACATAGATTTTTCACTGATAGAATTATCGTTCTTCAGGTAACTACTTTTAATCTCAACGTCTGCTGATTCAGAATAATCGCGTTGTATTTCTTGTTTAATTCGCCATGTTCCCCAAGTCTCTTCGCTATTAGTAAATTTAGTTATCTCTTTGATATATTTTTTATCGACATACATTGAATCAATTGCAACTCTGACTGCTATACTAGGAAATCTATTTATCATTGCAAATAAATTGATAGATGCATAACCCAGCATAGAAGCTCTCAAATGTAGATATGCAGAGCTTTCTCCATCACTGTAAGTAACAATTCTACCTAACTTTGTTTTATTGGACAAAAAGGCTGTTTTACAATTTGCGTATCTATTTTTCTCTACTGCATCTTTAATAACGAAGTCGTATTCGGCATCATCTATAATCAATCGTGAGGAGTGTTTTTTAAAGTTAAATTTTTTTCCACCCTGTGTAAATTTACCGATTATTCTTCGGCCGAGATCCTTTGCTTCATTATTTCGTTGATTAAATATCTTTTTTGACCATTCAATGATATACTCCTCGTCAGCATCAATATGTTTTCTAGACTTATCGATTATACTATCAAGACATTCTGGTTCTGGTAACCAGACATTGGTTTGTTTTCGATATGAGATAATCGCTTCGCTGACAATCAACGAAACTAACACTTTACAATCAATCATATATCGCAATAACACTATTGGTAACCACATCCTTTCAGCCATGTGTCTACCAATCCAAACATAACAACACGGATGAAGTCCTTCAGCGAATTCAAATGATACTACGCAAGCAAAACCGGTCAAATCAAAATCAGGCAGTGGTCCATTAATAGCAACGCGAGTCATTTCATGTGTGGGGTGTCCAAACCGTTTAAAATACTCACCAGCGAATCCATATCCTAGAAAACTTCCTGGATAACAGGCAACGATATCAACTGATATCATATTCTCACGATTGTACTTAACGTTCCATAGACCGCCATGATAATATTCCAAACAGCTGGATTGAACATCCTGTAAAAACTCTTTTCGTGTTGGTTTCCAATTATTTTTCTTTCTTGCAAAATGAGCTGCAACTGATGGAATTGTAAAACAATTTGTAAGTAACTGTTCGTAATCTTCGGATTTTTCATTAAAAACGCTAGCGTTTTCACTGAGACTTATTGCTAGATTTTTCATCCTATTATGTAGACTTTCAGTACGATATAATTCACCGTTAGGTTTACAAATTGATTGAATTGACATTCTTCATCTTCAAAACTATGAAGTAGCCATACTGATACAGGGTCGTTTTTACACAAACTAGCAATAGCATCGAATAATCTTTCTTCAGTGAGAATACCATCCTTGATGAATTCTTCTGGGATATACTTCACTGTTCTGTCTCGCGGGAATATTGTAACCACGGATGTCCATGCGTGCTTGTTATGATCAATAATTTTGATTGGAGCTCCGTTTTTATTGTATTTCGATTCGTATAATACTTCGCCAGTTATCGTTAAAACGGTTATCGGAAATCTCAACGACTTTTCCAATCTAGCTATATCGGAAATAGTTGCTCCGTTCTCTTTCACTGTTAGCTCCCATTCATCTATTTTTTTATGTCTTAGATCGGTTAATTTATTCCCACGGAGTGCATTTGTAAAATGTTCTAAGACTCTTTGTGCCACACAGTTGAGTGGTTTTTCCGCTGACGTTGACTGTTTCATTGGTGCTAGTTTTCCAATGTCAGGGTTATTTAACGGATACATCCCATAAACGACTGCTGTTTCTGGATACGCTTTTTCATAGTATGGTTTATCAATTCCAGTTAACAGCCCTGGTCTGGAATAACGGCTAACAATGACTGATGACCCATCTTTGAGAATTGGAACAAATTTGTCTCTTATAATATATTCGCCCGATTCTAATTTGATAATGAATTTCACTCTGATAAAATACCGTTTATTGCCAAGTTGTGATAGTATCATAGCTGCTGTTTCATCATTCATTCTAGCATCAACAACACCATCAATTCTAAATGTTGACCAGGTGTGTGATGCATCATCCTGTTTAAACTCATGAACACAATCTCGTATTTTTCTAATCAGAATTCTATTAGTTATTCTCTCTTTTGGTACGTCTTCGAGAGTTCTATCAAGATTGAATTTAATATTTTTCCGAGGCTTGATTGCCGATAATCTCTTGAATTCTTCATTCATATAAATAAGACAAGTATTTAAATAGAAAAGTTTGTTTATATATAATGAATCACTGCAAATGGCTTATGATCGGATCAGTAACCCCATGCAATAAATCGTGTAGAGGTGAATTCTGTGGATATCACTTACAGAGTGTCAGAAATAATTCGACAGGCCCGTCCCCATGCATAAATTGTGGGGTGGGTGTGAGAGGAAAATCACAATTATGTATCAATTGTGGGGGTAAGCGGTTTAGAGAATTGAAACGTTATTATGATAAACGAATAAAAAACGCCATCATTGACCCTAACCATGACTCTGTCAAAGACAAAATCATAAAAACCCCTCAAGACTACATTAATAGATTTATAATTAAAGCAAATAATGAATTAGACAAATAGTATTATTATATAAATGGAGCAAGAATTCAGACCACATCCAATACTCGTTAATTATGAAATATCTCGTAATGGTGTTGTTAGACACTGTAGACTAAAGAAACCAATTGGTTTTGTTAATAATCAGGGATACTTGCAATTTACTGCTGGAGGAAAGGGATATCTCTGTCATAGGGCAGTCTTTGAGTGTTATATGGGACCGATTAAAGATGGCTGTGTTATTGATCACATTGATTCTAATATTCAAAATAACGCGATTTCCAATTTACAGTGTATTTCTCAAAGAGAGAATATAAAAAAAGGAAAGACAGGGACTTGTAAGTCAGTTGGAAAGAGACCAGTACAGTCATTTGATACAGCGACGAATGAAGAAAGAGTTTTTCATTCAATGAATGCTGCAGGAAAATATTTTGAAATATGTATGCCTTCAGTACGAAAAGTTGCTGAAGGGATTTGTCAAACAGCTATCTCAAAGAAAAATGGACATAGAATAAAGTTTTCTTATTTACAAGATAACTCTTAATAATTACTATTTTGTTCCGTATTTCCCCTCATTACTACTGATCGTCACGTGACTATCCTACTTTCGATATTGATTCCCGGATATGAAATTCGTCCGAGAATACATGTGAAATTGGATTGAATTAATGATGTGTGTGATCTCATGTACGTATTTAATGGTTAACTCGGTATACGTAATCAGGTATGTACGGATTTTGATTTTGTGTTATTGTTTCTTGTTTCTAAAGACTGTATTGAGAACAGCAGTTAGGGTTTTGTTGGAAAAACCTATACAGGGTAGACAATTTATTTGACAGAGATCCAAGGCCAGGGGTCTATTAATAGATTTTTTAAAAATCCCAATTACAAAGACGGCGTTAACAGCGTTTGTATGAAAATGAAATTACTTTAAAATTACAAATTAGTGAGGTCAGGGTAGTAAAACGCGCTACATGTAGTTTAGTTTTTTTAGTGTGGCTATGTGTAATAAAATTCAGAAAAATATCATTCTCGATTCAAGAAATAGCAGGTCCTGAATTGACAGGGATCCCCATTACGGAGTTATCTTGTCATGTAAATCCATTATTACTACGATTATTTAATCGTAATATTATAGAAATTAATAAAAAAATTGCTATTATTTAACAGTTGTATTTCTTGTTTTAATGTTTTATTTAAATACTTAGCTTCCATTGAAATTACTACACAGTATTCATTATGAAATGCTAGGAAAATAAATACACACCTACACATTGACACTGCAGTATTAGTTCACCTTATATATAATATGAGCCGTAATAAGTTTGGGGCTTTAAAACGAAGCCCACTTTGCCAATTAAAACTCCCACGCCATTGACATGGTGTGGTTGAATTTTTTCAACTGCAACCAGGGTTAATTTCTTGGGTTGCTTTTAATTGGCAAGGTGGGTGTAGGTCCGCCCCGTCGTTTCATGTTTGTATCGTCCTGTACTGTCCCTATCATACCATCCTATCATTTCATTGTATATATACCATCCTATCATTTCATTGTATATATAACCATCCTATCATATAACCATCCTATATAATCGCATTGTATATATAACCTATAATCGCATTGTAAATACTCATTCATTGTAAATACTCATTCATTGTATATATAACCATCCTATATAATCGCATTGTAAATATTCATTCATTGAATCGCATTGTAAATATTCATTCATTGAATCGCATTGTATATATCCTATATAATCGCATTGTATATATGTAATGTATTGTTCAATGTTTGTAAAGAAATCACTTGGATTTCACGTCTAATACCCATATAACCCGCCCTTGAACTCGATTGGGGGGTTAGGGTATTGTATAAGTCTTTAATGTATGTGCCCTTTCTTGCCTCGAAACTCGAATGAGGAAGAGACGGGCATTGTATATGTTTTTTTTTTTTGTATATAAAAATATTTTAAAGATACAAATACATTAGTAATAATAATAAATGGAATTTCAAGATATTACATCTATCATCACAGAAATATCAAATTTAAGAAATCAAGGAATCGTACTTTCTGAATTTTTGAATGAAGACAGACTTTTGAATGAATTTGAACAAATTGATATACAATTGAAACGTGGAAGATATGTTCTACCTAAAATGTATTCACTGATAAAAAGAATCCAAAAAGCGGTTAATGCTTCTTTGTATAACAATGATATTAATTTATTCATTCGGCTATTTAGTATAGTTGAAGCCATTAGAAAGAAACTCGGGGAACAGTACCAAGTTCGGTCAGAGATTGCTTTGAAAGTGAAATCTATAAGACGTTTGATTGATGCAAGTGAAACCGACAATTGAAAAATCGTTAGCATTTCCAATAATGACATCAGAAGCATTAAGTACCAGACTAGCCCGTGAGAGGTTAGCATTACTGAAAAAGTTTATACCAATTCGAGATAACGTGCGAGATAAACTACAACTTAGACAGCAAGCGCAGACTGACTTTTCTATTGGAAGCGAACAACTTTTTGCCCCTGTAACTAAAGCCACTAAAGATATGAAACTTGCAACAGAACGTGCTATATACGGCGACATCCCTAAAGAGGGAGCAGTACCTATTATTGATGTATTAGGAAAGATTGCTACAGAAACTGAAAAAACTCACGAGGGAATAAAACAGCTTTCAGGTGAGTTACAAACTCAGCGAGAAATACAACAAATGGGTAATATTGATACTGATGATAACCCCGTTGAAGATGCTAGTGTTTCCACTAAAAAAAGTGTTCCTTTTAACGAGAAATTCACTGATGAAGCTATAGAAGAAATCAGACAAATTCAATTGTTGAAACTTGAAGACTATGCGTCATTTGGTGACTTCGCTATAAAAAGTTATTATAACAGAAGGAAATTTTTAAAAGACGAGTATAAAAAAAACACAATAAACAAAGATCAATGGGTGGATTGGATATATAAAATTAATAAAGAAATCACCGGAAATTTAAATAAGAGTGACTTGAATTACCTAGCTTTTCAAATGGGAGTTAATAAGTATGGTTTAGAACAACAACAACAACAACAACAACAACGAAAAGAAGAACAACAAAGTCGAAGTCGAGGTCGAGGTCGAGGTCGAGGTCGAGGTCGAGGTCGAGGTCGAGGTCGACAATCTCCAGAAATTCAAAACGTTTCCGAACCAGAAAGTTCTTCAGGAGAGGGTTATGGAAGTTCTCATCATGATTCTCATATGTGTCCTAGTAATATCATTAATGATATATCACGACTTGAGGTTCTTATGGGAGGTAAGCGAGCTGGAAATAACTCAGTCGAAATAACTAATGAAGCATTTGATATTTGCAGACGATTATTCCAAGGTGGGATAATTGATATTCATACGTATCGAGAACTCTTGGATGAGTTAATGGACGGAATTCCAGGGGAATTTAGTGATTGAAATTGTATTTAGAAATTACAAAGTCATTTCAAATAAGATGATAGTACACTATAATCACAATAAACCAACAAACGTGTATGTAGTGAACTCAAGATTGCCCGTTTATAAGGCATACTACGGTGACGGCCTTGGAAATATCATGGCTGGTTTATTCACAAGAATAGCCCCAAAAGTAGCACCAATTGCTAAACAATTAGCGATGAAAGCCATTGATGTTATTCGTAATAAGGGAATTAACGCTGTTGGAGATCTTGCAGGAACGGCCTTTTCTACCGCAAAGAATAGAATAACGTCATTGGTGAAATCTAGATTCGGACGAAAACCACCACCACCGCTACCTTCAACAACAATGATGCCTGCAAATGTCAGTAAAGTGATAAATAACGCAGTGGAACAAAAACTAGCATCATTAGCAATGACTTCACCAGATAGTAGTAATATTGCAAGTATGATAGCGGGAAGCGGTCTTGGAGGAAATCGAAAAAGAAAATGATTTAGAAAAACGATACGTTTTAGTATAAATGGCATTTAAAAAAATTGCTGATCCAGCGTTTGATATGGCGGCACCGGTGAATAAAGATGATTCTAAAATTAACTATCAGTATTATGCCTATCCTGCAAGAGAGCCTAATCAACGAGGGAGAGTTGAACTTCAAGTTCAAGATACAAGTAGATACTTTTTGCCGTGTGAGGCATTTATTGAAGTAGAAGGAAAACTTGTAACAGATGTTGCAGCTGATACACCATATGGGAATGACCAAAATATCCGAGTTGGTTTTGTAAATAATGGCATTATGGCGCTATTTAACAGTGCAAGATATATCATTGATGGAAAAGAAATTGAATCAATAGAACAAGATGTTGATATTGCAACAACAATAATCGGACTTGCGAGATATTCTGATGATTATACAAGGTCGGCTGGTCCGTCTATGATGTTTGCTAAGGATACTTCTGAACATGCTGACCATATTCAGTTTATTAAAGTACGAACTGCGCAAGCTACTGCATTGGCTGATCAAGAACTCGCAGCTAATCTAGACCGTGAAGATAGACCAGGCGCTGAATTCGACATTTTAAAAAGGGTTAATGGTAATTTCAATCTAGGATTTGCAACACGAAAAGGAGCATTAAAAGGACAACATCGACGATTTTCATGTGCAATTCCGTTACATCATATATTCGGATTCTGTAGAAATGTCAGAAAAGTCATCTATGGAGCAAAGCATACGGTTGTGTTAGTGCGAAAAGAAAATGACAATGATGCAATTTGGCATGATGATGGTGTTGCTGATGATGGTAAAGTCATTTTAAGTAAATTGACTTTATGGATGCCCGTCTTGACACCAGCAGTTACAATAGAGCAAGAATTACTATCGTTTATGGACACAGGTGGAAAATCATTGCTAAGTTGGCTAACAACAACGACTGATACGAAGCAGGATAATGTAAATGGCACATTTACATGGCACTTAGCATCAAAACAAGGTGTTTCAGCTCCACGTCATATCTTTATAGCGTTACAGGATGCAAATCGAGTGGGTCGTCAATTATCTAGTCATATGATATTTGATCAATTAGGAGTAAGTGAAGTTTCGTTGAGAATAAACGGACAACAAGAGCCAGCAGAGATTGTACATCTTAATTATGAAAACAACAACATAGCTCGTGTATATCATAGAATATTGTCGTATATGGGTCGTGATCAAAATGTTGATACTGGTTTGCAAATATCGCAAATTGATTTTGAAAAACACTATCCGATTTATTACTTTTCATTGGAACATCTTGACATGATGAGACAATCTGTTGTTGATATATACTTCCAAGCTCGGGTACAACCCCCTGCTGGTATAGCCGATTATAGAGCAGTTGCTGTCATTCTCAGTGATAAATCAATGTTGTTAGAAGGAGTTGGCGGACGAATGAGACTTATTGATGCACCAGTGGAAAACATGTAGTTAGGATTTTCACAATAAGATCAATTGAAAGTGTAAATTACATTTTAGAATAGAATGACATATAGTATTGTTAATGTCCAGTTGACTGATGGTCAGGTCAAGAAATTGAAATCAAAGTCGGCTAAAGAATGTGGAACTACAATAACGTTGAAACCCACTCAAATGTCCGGTGGTGCACATAAATTATCACTGACAGATCGTCAAATAAAACATTTCAATGATGCGCTAAAGAACAAACGAGGAGTTCAAATTGATTTTTCGAAAGCAGCAATCGCCAATATGATAAAATCGGGTGGAATATTCCCGCTGTTAGCTGCTATTCCAGCATTGATTGCAGCGGCTGCCCCAGCGGTTGCGAAGGCGGCAGCGTTAGGAGCCGTTGGTACTGCTGCAGGAATGGCCCTGAAAAAAGCTACTGGGAAAGGCTATAAAAAAAAGGGAAAGGGTCTAAGACTACCAGGAACTCCACACAATTGGTACAAGGGCACGGGCCTAAGAATACCAGGAACGGCTTATTAGTGGAAAAATCCCTTGGATTTTCACCAATGTCCAATTTTGATTTAATTGATGCTGTAAAATCATTATCAATAAAAAACTTTAGAGGAGTTTTCATGAGAGATCAATTACCGTCAAAACCAATGAAAAATGAAACGGGTATTATCAATCTCGATAACAGCAGCGGAAAAGGAACTCATTGGGTCGCATATGCAATTGATCCACGCGGAATTGTCTATTTTGATTCATATGGATTAGCTCCACCAAAAGAATTCATGCGATATGTATCCACAATAACAAAGTCATCTCCAATTTTTTATTCCACGCTACCAACACAACAGTTAAATGATCCACCGATATGCGGTCGTGAAGTATTAAATGTCCTTGCAGAGATATCTAAATTTCCAAGAAAACCACCACAAGTTGTTGTTAATGAATATACTAGCAGGCAATGGCAAAAACGATAGCGTTATGATTTAGAAAAACGTAGCGTTTTCGTATAATGATTGATATTTGGGGACGACCTTTATCAGAATCAAAAAAAACAGAAACCGATAGCAAATTCGCTGTCGAAAGTGTAAAAAAAATAATCGAAGATGAAATCGCCGAGACATTAAATTTGTCAAGTGTAGATCCTGGGGAAATAGTTGTATTTCAAGATCGCCAGGGCAAATTGAAATCTAGTAATGTTTCATTGGATGATGTCTTAATACGAAGACGTGACGTCATTGAAGATACAATAGCGTTATATTCAAATGATGGAAAACTCAAACCGGGTGTACTCGTTTCTACAATCACAGATGCATTAAAAAATTTAAATGAAGAACTTGAAAAACATATAACAACATATACTTCCCTTCGTAGAAATATTATCAATAAATTCTTTGGAACACCAGCGGTAACCTCTCCATCTCTCGCTGAAATTAAATCCAATTTTGATGAAATTAAAGCTAGTATTAAAAATATTAATGATACTGGATTTAGTATTATTAGAGATAACATTAATAGTATTAAAAAATCTATCGAGGATATTACAAAATTTAAAACAGACAATCTTCCGCTACTTGAAAGAATAAAGATTCCTCATGAGAGAAATATCATAAATATGATATACACAGTTCTCTCTGGATCATTAGATTGGGAACCTAAAAAGAATACAATAACTCTCACTGTGTCAAACAAGGGTATTTATCGATTAACAATAGTGTCACTGAATCAGTTTAATATATCATCATCGACTTCATATGGATACAACAACGTGATTTCAACGACTATTGACGTGGGTGAATACAAACGGTTTACAATAACAAGCACTGATCCTAATTTAAATAAGACATCATTTGTATGGTACATGGAGTTTGTAGCTGATCTAAATTAGAATTTTTAACAATTAGAAACCACTTGAGATTTTAAAATAATATGATTCCGTCATCGCAATATCGCTATGATACCGTCAAAGAGTTCTTAACAAAACTCAAAACACTCATTGATGAATATGAAATAAAAATTAAAAAGTATCGCAGGAGAATTACCGCAATTGATGTTACAGTATACTCGGTATCTGGTATAATGGCCGGTGCTGGTATTATACTATCTTCAGTAACAATGGTAGCTCCGATTGCTGTCCCAATTGCTATTTCCGCGGTGACAACATTTGCTGGACTTGCAAATGCTATTACTAAAAAAATATCATCGTGTTCTCAAGAAAAACTTAACGACTATATAGTAAAACATCAAGCAGTATCTAACGGTTACTCACAATTATCCTCGTTGATGTCATCATCGATTGATGATACGATAATTACCGAAGACGAATTCTCCGCGATGATACGTATTTATGATACTACGATTAAAAACGCTAACGTTTTTTCATCTATTGCAAAATTAGACATTGTGAATAATAATAATGTCGCAAGAGATTCAACTACTTCAGCGGATAGCAGAAAATACCACTCCGCGGAAAACAAGCATGATATCAATATCGTCAACAAACCCTAAATTCAGTGTGAATTTTCCCTCGCCTGTTTCAGTAAAGGAAATCGCGTTGGCAAAATTACGAGTGTATCATAGTTGGCCTAATATCAGATCGGTTCCATTTGGCGGTCAGAGACCTAATAATTCTCTGGTGTTTGCATATAGGAATAAAAAAGATGACACTCCAGATTGGAACGTTGTTTCAATACCAACTGGGTCCTATCAAATTGAGCAAATTAATAATGAATTACAACGTAGAATAAAATCCATTACTAAAAAAGAATCAAAAATTGCGATAACAGTTCATGAACCAACACTGTCATCTACAATTGAAATAGGCTCTCCTGGGTATGTTGTAGATATTTA